>JAKWIY010000132.1:0-44382 GCA_027704805.1 Solanum corneliomulleri | reverse complement strand
CACATTTGACTTCCAATTGGTGGTCCACACGAAGGTTGCGCTGGCGTTTGAACTCATCCCAACTGCTTTGAGGTATATCTTTCTCTAGTTGAAGAAACCAGAGGTGTAAAATTCCTTCCAAATGAAAAGAAGCGAAACCAATTTTTTCTTATTTTCGTGTATGTTGGTGTAGAAATAAATGCTCACACCTGTTCAGCCATCGCAAGGGGTCTTCGTGGTCACAAAGTCATGGAAAATCAAACTTTGTGTATTTAGGAATCATGGAATTCCCACCCAATTCTGATTCCGATCCTGCAACCGTTGTTTTATGTTTCCAACCTCGATTATGACTGCCATTTTAAGTTGACTCAACATTTGGCTTTTATTTTTCTTAATCTTTAGTTAGTGCATCCAAGCGAGCATTTATGGATTCCTGTCTTACTAAGTTGGTTGCACGCACTTCTTGGAACAAAGTCAATAATTATGCTAATTGTTGTTGGATTAGATTTCTTTAAATTCTGGCTCCTAACAAAGTTCTTACGGTCCCCTAAAAATATGGATCTGGTTAACCCAAAAGAAAGTCAAGATTGAATGGAATGAAGCTTCTGATAAAGGCTTCAGAAATTTGAAATATAAGTTACCTTTGCTCCGGTGTTGACTTTACCGGAGGGTACCAAAGGGTTTGTGGTGTATTATGACTCTTCTCAAGTAGGTTTGGGTTGTGTCCTCATGCAACATGTTAAGGTGATAGCATATGTTTGTAGACAACTCAAGGTGCATAAGAAGAACTATCCAACACATGATCTTCAATTAGCAGTCGTATTATTTGCCTTAAAGATATAGAGACACTATCTATATGGAGTGCATGTATATGTATTCACCGATCATGGGAGTCTCCAATATGTGTTCACTCAAAAAGATTTAAATCTTTGACACAGAAAGTGGATTTTGAAAGATTATGATATGAGTGTTCTTTACCACCACGGGAAAACCAATGTGGTTGCAGATACTTTGAGCTGAATATCTATGGGTAGTGTAGCCCATGTTGGCAATGGTAAGAAAGAGTTAGTGAAAGATGTTTAGAGATTGGCCCGGTTGGGTGTTCGACTTAAAGATTCTCCAAAAGGGGGCTTCATGGTTCATCACAACTTCGAATAATCTTTAGTTGTTGAGGTGAAATCTAAGAAACACCTTGATCCTCTATTGATGAATTAATAGAATCGATTCTTAGTAAATCCAATGAGTCATTCTTCCAAGGGGGGATAGGGTACTTAGGTACCAAGGTAGATTATGTGTACCGGATGTAGTAGACGTATGAGGGCAAAATTTGGAAGAGACTCATAGTTCCTTATATTCCATTCATTCGGGTGCCACAAAAATATACCATGATCTTCAAGAGATCTATTGGTTGAATGGTTTGTAGAGGGATACAGCGGAATTTGTGGGCAAATGTCCTAATTGTCAACAGTCAGGCCGAATATCAAATACCGGAAGGATTGACTCAAGATATAACTATTCCTACTTGGAAATGGGAAGATGTCAATATGGATTTTATCGTGGGTCTTCCTCATACACGAAGGTAATATGATTCCATTTGGGTTAATGTTGATGGCTAAATAAGCTAATTTTATTCCCGTCAAGACTACTTATTTGGCAAAGCAATATGCTAAGTTGTATCTTAAGGAGATTGTGAGAATACATGGAGTTCCTTTGTCTATTATATTTGATAGGGCTACTCAATTTACTTCTCACTTTTGGAAACCATTCCAAAATGGGCTTGGTACCAAGGTAAAACTAAGTATCACAATTCATCCAAAAATAGATGGTTTGGCGGAATGAACCATCCAAACCTTGGAGAATATGCTGAGGGCATGTGTCATTGACTTCAAGGCTAATTGGGATGACCATCTACCATTGATTGAATTTTCCTACAATAATAGTTATCATGTGAGTATTGGAGGCCCTTTATGGGAGGAGCTGTAGATCTCCTATTGGTTGGTTTGAAGTAGGTTAGTTTCAATAATAGGTCCCGAACAAATCGATGAGGCTGTGGAGAAAGTCCAACTCAAAAGAGATAGATTGAGGACGACCCAAAGTCAGCAAAAATCTTATGACGACAATAGAAAGAGGGGCCTTGAGTTTATTGTATTTGACTTAGTCTTTTTTGAAAATGTCACCCATGAAAGGGGAGATGAGGTTTGGTACAAAAGAAAAACTTAGTTTCCGATATGTAGGGTCGTATGAAGTTGTGAAATGCGTCAGAAGTGTTTCCTATGAGTTGAAAATACCTATTAAGTTGACTCCGGTGCATCCGGTGTTCCACATGTCAATGCTCAAAATGCATAGGCGATCCAGTGTCTATCCTTCCTCTAGAAGGTTTAGAAGTTGATGCTAACCTTCCTATCAAGAGGTCCTGGTTGAGATTTTATACCGGCAAGTAAAGAGGTTGAGGAATAAGGAATTAGCTTCCGTAAAGGTTCTTTGGAAAATCATCTCATGGAAAAGGCTACTTTGGAGGTCGAGGCCGATATGATCTCCTGATACCCTCGTCATTTTCCTGCCTCTTCTAGTCAAGGTTGAGGTTAGTAGTTTCTCCTAGTTTAGGTTTATGAAGGGTCATAAGTGTGTTTGAACTTATATGATTTCCCTTCAATATGCATGTTTTTGTGAAAATCCATGTTTCATATGTGTCTTGAATTATATGTTCTTCATACTTGATGGTACTTGATTATATGGTTGGTATAGTTGAGTTATGTGATATTTCTTGTGGAATTGCTCAAGTGTGAAGTGATGAAATGATGTATTCCTCTTTGTTGAATATATTAAGCTATATTAGTAGGAGAAGGACTTCTCCTTGCAAAAATGTGAAATAATGAAATATGTGCATCATTGGTAGTTGGCATAGTTTCTATCTCATAATGATGCATTATTGTGTTGAAGAATGGAGTGAGTTTCCTTCTTTGTTATTGAATTGTCCTTATGTATCATGTGTTGGCTGGGCTGCTAGTCTTGAGTCATAGTTTCACTACTAAAAATACAGCACATACCGACCTAGAAATTACCGACCTCAAATGGAGGTCGGTAATTTTCGACCTCCAGAGGTCAGTATTGTTAAAAAGAATAAAACTAGTCGATTTTTATGCAAAATAAAGAGTAAAAAAATTCTGAACTAAGAGGGTCGGTATTTTTCGTGGAAAAAATAAATTACAATAAAAACCGGCCTCTTGATGTCGATATTAAATAAAATAAATGAATAAATATATTTTATTTTTCTCAATTTAATATAAAAACAAATTGAGAAATATTTTGATTTAGTATTATTTTTAAATCGTCTTCTAGAGGACGAGTTTATGTAAAATAAAAAACAAAAAATATTATAATACCGACATCCCGACGTCGGTGAAATTAAATAGTATACAATCATATTAATTTTTATTAAAATATTTATAAAATGTCTTCCAGATGACGGTTATATAAATTAAAAACTAAATTAATATAAAATACCAACTTTATGAGATCGGTATTTATCTTTCATCCAAATACCGGCCTCATGTTGTCAGTATTTTTGTTTCATCTAAATACCGACCGCATGAGGTCGGTAGTTTTTACTTCATCCAAATACCGACTTCATGGGATCAGTATTTATCTTTCATCCAAATACCGACATCATGGGGTTGGTATTTTTATTTCATCCAAATTCAAATACCGACCTCATGAGGTCTGCATTTTTATTTCTTCCAAATATTGATCTCATGTTGTTGGTAATTTTATTTCATCCAAACATCGACTTCATGGGGTTGGTATTTTTATTTCATCTAAATCCAAATACCGACATCATGAGGTCGGTATTTTTATTTCATCCAAATACTGATCTCATCAGGTTGATATTTTTACTTCATCCAGATACTAACCTCATGAGATCGATATTTATATTTCATCCAAATACCGACCTCATGGGGTCGGTATTTTTATTTCAACCGAATTCAAATATCGACCACATTATGTCGAAATTTTTATTTCATCCAAATACTAATATCATGTTATCGGCAATTTATTTCACTCAAATATTGACCTCATGAGGTCAGTATTTTGATGACGGTTTAATATAAGTTAATACTTAGTTAATATAAAATATTGAACTATCAATGTCAATATTATTTATTTAATATGATATTTTTATTTATCTAAAAACTTCAATGTGATACCGACATCATGAGGTCGGTATCTTTTTATTCTATCTAATTCATTGTAATAAAAGAGACATTCAGAGGTCGGTTTTTTTTTTTTTAATATTTCTATTAATCATAATTTTTGCTATTTGACATAATACGAAAATTTCATTTGAAATTTACAATTAATGTCCAAAAAGTGTAATAATTTTGTATACTTTTATCAATAAAAAGTTAGACTCGTGGAATAAATAAAAAGAATATTTGTAATCCATATTTATAGTATGAAACTACGTTGATATGAATTAGGATATTATTATACTTGTATTTTATAGAGTAATGTACAAAACTATAAGTCCGTCTTCTAAGCATGAACTTAATATCTCATGTTATGATGTAGAGGTGAAGAGCTAACATATAATCTGTTCGAGTATGAAATGCAAGATAGTATTATTATATACTTTCAATCTTGAATGTATGTCAAGTGCAGTGGTCACTTCCTAATTATGATGACATGTAAAGGATACTTCATCTAAGTATGAAATACGTTATTTAATTATATATGAAATACATTATCAATTAAATGAATATTGATGGTCAATTTAAAGAGATTTATATATTAGATTTGATATTGATAAACTTTCATTGATCGATAAAATTATATTATATAAATTAGGAGGTGTATAATTAAATTTATAAAATTAACTTGATGGATAAATTAAATTGATCATAATTTTTGCTATTTAGCATAATACTAAAATTTCATCTGAAACTTACAATTATTGTTCAAAAAGTGTAACAATTTTAATTTTTATACTTTTATATATAACAAGTCAGACTTCATGTAAAAAAAAATATCTATAATCCCTTTTTAGAGTATGAAACTACGTTGTTATGAATTAGGATATAATATAATTATACTTATATTTCTAGAGTAATGTACAAATCTATTAGTCCATCGTCTAATCGTGAACTTAATGTCTCATTTTATGATGTAGAGGTGAAGAGCTAACATATAATCTATTCAAATATGAAATGCGACATAATATTATTATATACTTTTGATCTTGACCATATGTCAAATATAGTGATCACTTCTTAATTATGATGACATGTAAAAGATACTCATCTGAGTATGAAATACGTTGATTAATTATGTATGAAAACATCATCGATGAAAAAACATCGATTATCATATATATATATGTATATATATATATATATTATATATATATATATATATATATATATATATATATATATATATATATTACCTTTGAAATGAACTCCTAAGTTGAATGTTGAATTACTATAATACCCTCAATCGAACATACTTATTTTATTTATTATTTAAGTTTTTGTATTATATAAATGTAGATACCCTCCCATATTTATGTGTTACAATATTTTCATTTTCAATGAGTTGTGACTTTTCCGAAGTGTTATGATTTTTCAAAAGGTTATGACTTTTCCTAAGGGTTGTGCCTTTTTCGATGAGTTGTTACTTTTGCAAAAGCTTGTGATTTTCCTCATGAGCAGTGACATTTTCAAAAGATTGTAACTTTTTTGATAAGGATCAATTAGAACCTATTAACACTATTATTTGTTAGCGATAACAGAAGGTTTCTTCTCAATTTTAAATTATAATTTCTAAAAATTTTCTACTCCTCTTCCTCTTAAAAATATATAAATTATTTACAGTCATTGATTAAGTTCAAGATAAATATTGAAAAATTGATGGTAATCCTTATTAGTGTCATGTGCATACTAAATATGAAATATACCTCAAGAGAAAGATTATAGGTGGCCTATTTTACACTTATATATTTCTTTGAAAACATTGTTGGTTAGATTTGCTTGCAACATTGAGTGAAGTAAATATTAATACTACTTGTCACATCCGGGTTTACCCCCTAGACGTAATTGGCATTGTCGTCCTCTTTGAGAACTAAGACTAGCTTCTTAGTTTACATCATCATATTCATGAGTCGAATTTAGTGGGAAATTTAAAACTTTAATTATTTCTACTTGGAAGTTTACATAGACATGTACATACACATAATTATATATATCGAGCATAGACCCTTCGTATAAGAAGGTTACATAGCCTTCTTTTTTTATTGAACATACATATATAAGATAGGAAATAGTCTCAAAGATTGTCTCATCGCATACCATCTAAACGATCATAGCAATTTGGGCATAGCCCTACATCAAATGTAAAGAAGTCACATATAGGCTAATGCAAATTGTACTCAAATGAAAGTGGGATGAACATAAGAGTCTTAGAAAAAGAAAGCAACTTCATAAGCAAGATATCGGCATCGCCCTCGGAAAGTGAGGACCTACCCACTTGGATGATAGAGAATATCGGAGTCTTCTTCAAGTCGTCTCGAATGAGCCTTCAACGACCGGAACCTAAAATGTTTGGGAAAAGAGAGAAAAGGGGTTAGTATGCCACTTGTACTAAGTATGAGACTATATGAACATATAAGCTCAAATATGTTAAAAAGGAAATTTTTAGTTTTTTAATGCTATTTTATCATTTAAAAGTCTTATGCACAGTCAAACAAGTCATACCAAGTAACAAAACATGCTTATTAACTCAAACAAGTAATATGCATATCATCATACTTGAACCCATAATCCACTACAACCCTATCATCAAGGAATGACATCACATGCATGAATAAGAGTACATTTTATTATAACAAAGCAAGACAATTACCCATGAACCCCTATCAAGTCAACAAGTGCAATAACCAAGAAAAGTCTCATAACCTTACTCAATCAAGTAACCCAACAAGAATCATGACTAACACCCTACTTCATATAACATGGCATTTAAATATATATTTCATCTTGGTTCAACAATATAAACGAACATGACTCATAAGTGAACTAGTCAACATATAGTATTAATAAGGCATAATACATATATTAGACCCTAAACTTGACTTCAAATTTTAACTTCAACCTTCAACTTTCATAATGTCAAACAGACACTTTAACTATCCAACTTTCAAATAAATAAACACATGAGTCCTACATGGCACAATACACGTAGGACACCACTCAGGACAAAAAATGACATGTAAGATGACATGTAGGACATATGTGTCTATTCGTTCAACTTTATACGAGTTTAAGTGTCTATTTGTGCACATTCAAAGTTAAACATAAATTTGATTTGAAGCCAAGTTAAAGGGAACATTTATGTATTATGCCTATTAATAATGTGTGTTTTTTTCGAAAAAGGAAAAATATTTTTTGTAAGTTTTTCGACTTTTATAGAGTCGCCACTTAATTTTTGAAGAAAAATCAAGAAAACTATGTTTTCAAAAGACATAAACAGAAAAATCATTTTGAAATTTTTAAAGGGGTTCGGGGATTCTTATTGACGTCTAAGGAAGGTTTGAAAGCACCTAAGACGTCCACTGACTTGTGATTATCCGATAACTAATTTATTTGGCTATAATTTTTATTTGAGATAAAATTTTGTTTTGAAGTTGTTTGAAACAAAGTAATTAATTTACTATATAAGTAAGAGTTAATTTGCAAATTTATTCATTTTTTCATATAAAATCCGTTTGAAATTAATTTTTAAGTTGATAAAATGCTTACGGCGATTGTGGGGATTTCCATTCTTTAACTTTTAAACTACCGACAAATAAACAACAAGTAATTAAGCAAATAAAGAAAGAGAGAGAGAGAGAGAGAGAGAGAGAGAGAGAGAGAGAGAGAGAGAGAGAGAGAGAGAGAGAGAGAGAGAGAGAGAGAGATTGGGTCTAAATCCATGTTATTTGTCCGCTTGGACCTGTATTTGGACCCATATCATTTTGGGCATTTAGGACCATTCGATAGTACCTGTCCTAAATTCTAACAAGGTAGTAATACAAAGACAAGGGCTTAGGCTCAAATTGACAAGATAGAATATTTAAAGAAAAATAATTTGGGCTTCGTAGCCCGAAATCTTCAATTTCATCGGCTTCGATCTCATTCGCTTCAGAACATGTTCGTCTATCTTTGAAGGGGGCTTGACTCGAGATCAGACGAAATGTACTTGGGCCTTTATGACCCTCTTGATATGCGGGGGGATGGGTTCGGGGTGAATCCACGGCAGTTTTTTTTGTCATGCAAATAAAATGGAAAATCATTAGCTTACGAATTAATAAACAAACAATGATGTAACTGAAGAGAGAGAAAATCAATTCAAATGAAAATCCTATTTAAGAAATTCAAATTAGAAGGAGACATACGGCTCTAAAGGACCAAATGGGCTAAATTAAAAAATAAAAAATTTGATGAATAAACTGCAACACTTAAATAGTAGCACCTATATCGTTATATATACCTATGTCCATATCATGCTCCATGAAAACACTGAATTATTAGCAATACCAAACATCAGGATGAAATACATTGTATACTTTAACCAAAAATCACATGCTTAAGTCTAATAGACTTCACTCGTTTCATTTTTCATTATATATATATATATATATATATATATATATATATATATATATAATATATATATATATATATATATAAAGATTTTGAACTCTCCAAAAATGACTAGACGTGACGACTAGCGGAAAATAAAAGATCAACTCTTACAAGATTCAACAAAGAACTTTAGTTTTTTTTTTTACAGAGGATGTAAACGAAGAGAATTGTGAAATTAGGTCTTAGGCCTAACTCACACCCAAAAGCTAGCTCAAAGGGAGGAGGATTGCCCAAGCCTTATAAAGAGTCTACCCATCTCATTAATCACCGATGTGAAACTTTTGTCATTATTTAACACCCACCTCACGCCCAGTGCTTTAGCATATGGTGCATGGGCAATTTTAATTTTGGGGACCCCAACATCGGGTGAGACGGGCCCTGCTCTGATACCATGTGAAATTAGGTCTTATCACACCCCAAAAGCTAGCTCGTTTGCAAAACCTCCTTCTCTATCCCATTACTACCTCCACCAAGCATAGCCAAGTATTCCATTGCAAGGTGGCTGATTAAGGATAAACCACCATTAACCTCTCTATTAGCTACAACACCCAAGCTGTTGTTAGAAAATCTAACTGGAGTGCGTCCGGCCGGAGTGTCCATAGATGTTGCATCATCAGAATCATAATACTGAGGAGATGGGGAACCTTCAAGCTTTCCAGGTCGACCAGTAGTGTCAGCAGCGGTAAGACTGTTCTTGGCTGCAGCTAGACTAACCTGCAATGATGTCATTTGCTTTTGCCACATCTCCTCCATTGACCTCATCTTGACCTCATATTCTAAGCATCTAGTCTCGAATTGGTTTACTTGTTCCTTCAGGGCAGCATTTTCCTTTTCCTTTTGTTCAATGGTTGCCTCGGCCTTTGCAACCCGTCTTTCGAGGTCTTCTACAACAGATGGTAGGATTTCTCGAGGCAACTCCTTGACCTCCGTCTTTCTGCCTGATCTTCGTTTGTCTACATTTAACATTTTTGAATTTCGCAGTTTGCGAAGACCCCTTCTAGCCAACCAACCACGAATAGCTGATTGTATCTGCACGACAGCCACCAGTTGCTCATCACTTCCTTCACGAGCAACCTTCGCTTTAAACATCACTTTAGTATTATACAGCCTTCTTTCTATTTCACCACAAATAAATGATTGAAGTATCATTACTCCTCCTTTCAGTTCATGGAAGTGCCGACGAGCACGATGATCACGGAAGCACTTCTGCAACTCAAGAGTACCTTGCAGAACTTGGTTCCTTGCATCCTCCAATGAAGCAATCTGTCCTGATCGGAAATATAACTTTGTATACCCAACTTGGTACAGTTCCAGAAGAATACCAAATTGATGAAGATTGGCAACTGACATACTTAAAAGATCTTGGCATGCATTACCATTTGGCAGAAGGAAGCCGTACCTGTTTGTGAATTCTTGATGTGTTAACCTAGTAGGATAGCCAGATCTTGATATTCTAACCACCTCAAGAACACCGCAGCATCTGAGTTGTTCTATGACAAGATCTTTGTCAGACATGCCAGGAAGCTGCTTATTATTTGGTTTTATGCAACATATGAAATGTGGTATGGTATTTTCCAATTGCTGCATCAATTTTTACAAATTATCCTTAAACTTAGTTGCAACATTTTGCTTCTGAAAATCTAGCACTCCTGAATCAGTTGATGGAATTGATAATTTTTTATCTTCAGGCAGGTGACTGTCACTTGATGAGAGTAGCTGAATAATGTCAGGATGCAACACATCTCTTTTCTTTGCTAAGAAGCCAGTTGCATCATAAGTTACCTCTCCAGCATAATGAAGGATACAAAATTCTTCTCTTTCGCTCTTAAAGCAAGGGCTAGATTTGATGTGCTGCTTAAGTTTACATACAAAGGTCAAATCTGTGGCTGTTAGGGAATTTGATTCCTCATTCAACAAAGATATAAGGCCAATTGGCTTCTTTTCAAAAAGGTTCAGGCACTCTTGGTTGTCTTTGAAATCTACTTTTGACCAATCAATTCCATCCAATTCATATTCCTCTTGCTCGAGCTTCAATAGATGTCTGTTGGCATGCTGCTGGAGCCTCTCATTTGCATAGTTTATCAGAAATTGTTCAAATGAGTTTCCCTGAAATGATTCAAAACCGTAAATGTCTAGAATATTTATGGATCTACCCATCTGGTCTTTGTCCATTGCAAGGTTTCTGTTCATTTGATCTACTATCCAGTCAAACAAGTTTGCATAAATGAACTTTGCCAATGCATCTCTTCTATCAGTTGCCTGCTCTACAGTTAAACTCTTGGCGATCTTATCCTTGCCAGCTCGTATTTGGCATGTTGACAAAGCTAGTATGAGGTCATTTACAGTACAGCCAATCAGGCTAGCAGCATTTGTAACAGCTTCACTTTAAACAACTTCAACACGACTTTCATCGTCAATTACTTGGAACGTTATGTTTCCCAGCCATAGAACTGAAGCAATCATGTGAAAAGCATGCTCTTGATCCCTTTCAGAAATCCTAACAGTATTTAAGGCTTCCATAAGCTTACAAAATTCCTCAGCATCATCAACATCATGGATCACCAAGCAGCCACTCTGGTTGAGATATTTGTATTATGATGCACCTTTTAACTTAAGTTTATCTCTCAAAGTAGGAGGAGCCCCGGCACATAGTTGGTAAAAAATATGATAGGACCTCTCTCCATCAAGCAGCTGAACCACTCTCGACTTTTCAAGAATTAAGGTTTGTATTTTAGCACCACATATTCTTCCTGCTGTACTAAAATGAATTTCAACCAACTTTCCAAATCGACTGGAGTTATTGTTCCTGGAAGTTTTGGCATTCCCAAAGGCCTCCAATAGGTATCAACAATTGTTACAAGCTTATTCAGCTGTAAGTGAACCTACTTCTTTTAAAGAAGCTGCCTCTGATCCTGACTGGGTAAAAGCAGTGGAACTTGAAATAGCTGCATTGTGATGTTGTTTTAATTTTTGAGATTAAGCAGATTGTAATTTGTAGTAATCTACATTAGAATTCATACATATTATATTATATTGTTTGATTATTTTATATTTAATATTTAATAATTTTGATTTTTTTATTGTATTACTAATGTATAAATGAATACAAATTCGAATTTGGTTTTAGTGAAAAAATTGGAAAAAAAGAATATAACATACGAAGAGGAAAGAAAGAGCTAGAGAATTTTTTGCAAAATTGTACGAATACCACAATAACATTCATATTAATTTTTGTTTGTGAATTATTTTTTCTTTTACTCATCATTTGTATTTTAAGAACATTGTATTTCCTTTTTAGTTTGTAGTCATTCAAATGAGTATGTCAAATCGATTTGAATTTCTTAAGCATAGACATATTCTATTTTTTAACCGTCAATTTATTTTATTTTAAAAAATATTGTATTCCTCCTCAACAAATTGTATTATTTTCACTATGTATGCTATTGTTTTCGAGAATCTTGTATCCCTATTTCTTTTATAGTCAATTTGTATTTATTGTTTTAATATTATATCCTTCCTCAACAAATTATATTATTTCCACCATGTATATTACTTTCTTTCCAGAATCTTGTATTCTTTCATAAATTATATTCATATATAATGATTAGATTATATTGAGATACAATCAATAACATTCTTGTAATACAATAAAAGAAAAATGCTTTCGGCAGTCATCTAATGCAATTTTGATCATTGAAACACAATTTTTAGTTTTTACTATGAAAGTAAAAAAATAATTTTAATTTGAATGGTAAAGTGAACATATAAAATGTAAAATTATTAGTATACAATTATAATGAAACCATAATAAAAAGGAACGCTGATCTAATCGAATGAAAAAGGAAATTTTATGGAATTGTAACTGATGTGTATTTTAAGTAATATATTCCTTTTTAAAAAAATATTATCTCCGTTGATTTCTCCTTTCTAAATAATTGTAAACTTGAAAACTAAACAAATAAAAAAAATACATAAATCAAATATAGAACAAACAAAAATATTTACATTTTAGATAAATATTCAAAGTGTGGCTAAGAAAACCTATTAAACATGAAAATATATACATTTTAAAAATTTTTCCAATTCCTTTTGAGATCCCAACACCTTTCATTCGTAATTTCTAGGCCCACATCTTCACATGTAGCCCATTTAATTGCTCGACATAAGTTTAGAGAACATTTGTCAAACCCAACATAATTAATGTAAAAAATAAGTTATGCATGATAAGTTATGTAGTATTTATATGACGTAATTTGTTTAAAATAAGTTCAGAATTTTTTTTTTATCTTGCTCGACGTATGTTCTTTGGGAGTTAAGTTTTGTAGTAGGACATAATATATTATGTCTTTTATGACAAAACTCATATATATATCTATATATATATATATATATATATATATATATATATATATATAATATATATATATATATATATATATATATATATATATATATCTATATATATATATATATATATATATATATATATATATATATATATGTATATGATCACATATACTATGAATAGTAATAATTATAATAAAGTTTAGACGAAATTGCAAAATTCGTTTGTACAACAACACAAAATTATATTTTAGTGGTTATTGCGAATGTACACACCTTCATATAATATAAAAATAAAACTTATAAGAAAAGTTATACACCATTATTTGTTATTAGATTACACACTAAATATTTGAGAGTTATAAAGAAAGAAAGAATAAGAGTGTTTCCATCTCTTTAGTGTGTTTACGTTTTGGGAATTAAAACATCATAAGAAAATAATCAGCCCGAATAGGCAAAAAAAATGTCTCATTAAATTGTATGTAATAGAAATAATTTAACATCTAATTACTCTTTACTATACCTCTTACATATGTATCTTGACAACTTTTCAAGCAGTGGGTAGGGGTGTGAATGAGATGTTGGTCGGTTATTTTTTCAAAATATTAGACCATCTCAATTTATGGGTATTTTATAATGTTTTCTTAAATTTAGATTTTTGAAAACCATCTCAATTATATCGGTTTGTCTTTAGTATCAGTATGATCCAGTTCATTTTCATTGTTTTTTAACATTTAAAATATCACCTCAAAATATACTATTATTAAAAATATTATTTCACATATATGTTGTTGAAGAATCACTTCACTCTTCACCAATTAGTTATATTGGAGCGGTGGTCACGTTCCGACACACTAACTAGGATCGGTGTAATATTCTGACACTTATATTGGAGCGTTTATCATGTTCTGACACACCAATTGGGATCGGGTGTCATTGCTCCTGAATTTAACCAATGTGTATATATGTTCTGTACATGTCATGTTTACTATGTTATGACTGCTTATATGTGTTTAACTTATTGGGATACTACACTTCATCGTTCTTTGTCGAGTACAGGGCATCTTTAGGCCACTAGTAATAGAACTTAGCTAGGAGATCAGTGATCGAGATCGAATTTAAGGGCGAGCCAATTCTTTGAGGCTGCCATGATTTTTACTTTTGCTTAATCCACATTATTCAAACTTAGATTAGTAATTTAGATATTCATTTGTATAGATTCGGGGTTGTGCCCCTTTTCATAGTCTTGTTGAATGTTAGAGCTTTGGTATATTGACTTTCAAGTTCTAGGTGTTGTTCCCGTAATTTTTTAGTAATGGTTTGTCAAACTTCCAAAGTTTATGAAAATTCTAGTTTATTTGTGCATTCAAACCTGCTTTTTTGTTTCTGAATGCCTTAATTTTTGGAAAATATTGTTAGAGGGGTTGTAGTAATATTTGTCTCACCGGAGGTTTCGTGTAAGTGTTAATCACGACAATTTGAGTCATGACACTTAATTACATCAGACAGAGCCACGTGCATGCCAGGATGTCCAATTGAATATACTTTGTTGAAAAAAAAATCATATATTAGTATAATGACACATAAAGTGATTAACATGTTTGGGACATAGTTGACACTATAAGTTGGTGTAGCATAGAAAATATTCAAATGTGTTGTATGAGCCAATATTAACGTGTTTGAATCTTACTATCAAGCATTTTTTGTCTGCACAATTTTTGGACCACCCTTAATAAATTTGAACCAACCTTCATAAAAATTTTACTCTTCTACTACCTACTGATTACATCGAACAATTTTAAACCAATACTTTTACCCTAGTATAAATACCGTTCATCACGAGAAAGCAATGATATACACTTGTTATGCCCCCCTGAAAAGTTCCTACATAAATTACCAATATTTAATCAGAACTATGAGAAAATGATATAGTGACAATATATACAAGGTAAAGACAAATGAACTAAATGATTGTCTGTGATGACTATAATAACTGAGACGGATTTCGAGACAAGATCTGCAACATTCTAATGAACTAAAATACTGAAAAGCAATAAAAGAGGATCCTCTGAAAGCAAGGAGGCTCACTATAGAACTCTAAAACTCAACTAGAATCAACGATGCACTGGATTCTGATCTTGGGGACTTGTATTTGCATCATAATAATGACCAGACTAAATTACATCAATACATTGAATGTACGAGAATAAAAAGGGAAATTCTAAAACAAGACATAAGCTTGGAAAGCATCCCAAAGAACAAATATGGTCTAACCCCGACTAAACTAAACTCAACTCATTTAATACAAGGCAATAATTTAAATACAAGATAAAGAAAATATTAAAACATGGATTAGAACTCTATGCATTTAGAAATTCAATAGTTACTCTAGATGTATATGAATATACAAGTAACTATGTGTATATTTTAATACAAAATACTTCTATGGAAGTTTCTCTAACAGCCAATTATCACTTAAGAGCTATGTGATGATACCACATTTTGCCTCATGCTGTCAGGGCCATCCTACTTCTTGCCGAGGGTATACAAACTGACCACTAAGTTGATCCACTAGCCTATGCTAAAAAGGACTAAGGAATCATGAAAAGAGTATGACCTTTTTCTATGCAAGATGGTTATATGGTTTATGGGTCATAGAATTGTCTGACCTCTCCCCCATATCGGCGTTCAATGCTATTCCAAAACTATACTACCTATTTTTTTTTAAAAAAAACATAACTTTGTGGTTTTAGATAATTATTAAAAAAACTAGCGTGAAGGATCTCTTCAAAATCAGTGTTTCTTGTTTTGGTTAATTGTGAAAGCATTTACTCTTTACTTAAATCTAGCTCAAAGGATCTTTTTAAAATCTCAGTTTCTTTCTTATTTTAATGTTAAACAAATTTACTCATTATGAGTACATAGTCCCCATCTACTGTTTTGAATAAATGAACTTCAATCTTTGCTCTTTACTCCACTCAAAACTCAAGTTTTAAAACAAAGTTAAAACATTTGTAAAAGACCTTTAGAAAACTCTATGATCTTCTATTAACTTAGACTCTTAATTTTTCTTGAATTGAATTGTGGATTAAAGGCTCATTATCCTAGCATGATATTGATAATTTAATGTTTTTAGGCATACCTTGGAGTGTAGAAATCAACTAGGAAACATAAGTACGTTACAAGGTATCCCATACGGGAAGAAGTGGAAAAAAGTAGGAGACCTAGCGTCCCTGGCGCTCTGAGTGGCATGGGGTGCTAGAGGAAAAACTAAAGAACTGGAGTTGCAGTGCCCTCCTGCCCTATTTCGTGGTGCGCTCTGAGTGGCGCGATGACCCACCCATTTTTTCCCCTAACTTTGACGAATTTCCTTGGTCATTTTTTCAACTCTAAACCCTCTAAATTCAATTGGTTATTTCCCCAAAAATACATAAATTCAAATTCATACCTAAAATATGCAATAATAAACTCAAACGACATCTAATTTCATGAATTACAATCAAGAACTCCTTAAAAACTTCAACAATTAAGAGCCCAATAGAAACTTCGACAAAATCTATAAAGAACTCAATTTCTATACTTTCAAGGACATAATTTCGCCGAAGTAAATCATGATTTGTGCGGGGGAAAACGAAACCAACACTATGTGATCTCACATTCCTCGTAGGGATTAATCCTCGGAGAAATCCACAAGTCTAGCTTCAAGAATTTGAGGATTTCTTGCTTATTCTTCTCTTTTCTCCTCTTCTTTTCTCTTCAGTCAAAACCCTAACTTATTTTGATAAAGCATAAACTGAATGCAATGAGTTTAGACCCAAATTAATTACCAAAATAAAATTTAATTAATTGTGTAATGAAAAGACCATAATACCCTTCTAAAATATGATTTTGACTTTTCTTATCTAGGCATCCCAACTTCAAATAGACATATCTCCCTCATACTAACTTAAAATTGAGCAAGCTCAGCACCATTAGAAATATAATTCAAAGATTTTCCTACAGTATCTTGTAGCTCACCTAATTCATCATGTGATAGGAGTTATGGTCATTTGAAGTTGACCCAAAACCCATAATTTGGTTAACTTTTAAAATTTCCCAAATTTAAATATTTCCAAAAATGGTTTCTTTCAAATTCTAGTTCTTTATATTTCTTTCAAAAAGCGGGGTGTTACAATATCTTCCCTTTGCGAACATTCGTCCTTGAATGAGATCACTCTAAGCGGGATAAGGGAGTAACATCTAATATTTATCTCAAACACTCAATGAGAAAAAATATATTACCATGTCAACTTGAAGTAAATGTCAAGAAAAGGATTAGTACCTTAATTTGGAACTTCTTCGGATCCGAGGAGATGTAGGTATCTCTTCTTCATATATTCCTTATTTTACAAGTATCTTTCTCAATAAATTGATATCTCCAATGAATTTTGATTGATTCTCTACTTCCTTGGTTCTTGACTTGAAAACTTGGCAGTCTAGAATCTGAATAGGAATCTCCTCATCAGAAAAGTGTTACTTAATACAAATTTCTTCTGTAGGTATGATAAGTGAAGGAACTCTAATACACTTCTTTAGCATAGATATATAAAATGTTGAATGGACTGCTGCTAACTCTTGTGGTTCTCCAACTCATAAGATACATTACCAATCCATTTGTATGTTCTGTAAGGGACAATATGTCAAGGACTAATCTTCCCCTTCTTACAAAATCTCACAAAACCCTTCAAGGGTGAAACTTTTAAGTTTACCCAATAGTCTACCTCAAATTCTAACTCCCTCCTTCTAACATCTGTGTAGAATTTTTTATGGCTCTGCACTGTTTTCACCATCATCAAACCATTCAATTAGAGATCTGCATCGCCTCGCATAAAGATATCCATAAAGAGTTATCTAGATGCTTGAGTGGTAACTATTGTTGTAAGTGAAGTGAATGAGCCTTAGATGATCATACCAATTACCTTTGTAATAAATCATGAAGTCCCTCACATATATTCTAATGTTTGGATAGTGCACTTTTCTTGACAATCTGATTGAGGATGAAAAACAATACTTAAGTTCACCTTTAAACCAAAGCCTTTCAAAAAAGATTTCTAGAGCTGTGCAATAAATTGTGCACCTCTATATGATGTAATCTAAACAAGAACTCCATGATATATTACTACCTCATGAAGATACAACTTGGCATAATACTCAGATCAATGTGTATTCCTTAACGACAAAAAGTAGGCTGATTTTTTCATTCTATCAACAATCAACCAAATTAAATCATGTTGCCCGTGAGACCATAGAAACCCAGTAATGAAGTCCTTATTGATCATCTCCATTTTTATTATGTAATTTCTATATTCAAAGTCATAGCACCAGGCCTTTGGTGCTCTAAATGAACTTATTTACAATTCGACATTTTGCAACGAACAAAATAATACATTTCTTCATTCTATTCCAGCAATATAATTCTCCCAAAACACGATACATCTTTATGGTACCCGAATGAATAGAATATATGGAGCTATGGGCTTTAACTGTGATCCTCTTTTGGAGTTCATCCACCCTTGGTACATACAACCTACTTGGGTACCTCAATAAACAATCTCCTCCTTATTCATAATCCATTACTTTTTGCTTATGAACATTTGCCTTCAATTCAAGCAAAGTAGGATTTTGTTGTTGCTTCACTTTCACTTCTGATACTAATGATGATTCCTCCCCATTCATCACCACTCCTCCTCCTTATGTAGAATCCATAAGTCAAACTCTTAATCATGCAAGTGTATGCATATCTTTTGCAAACTACTTCTTTTCTTCCTCAACATAGGTATCACTACACATAGACAACCTGCTAAAGGAATCAACAACGGCATTAGCGTTACCTGGGTTATAGATGATACTCATATAACAATCCTTGAGTAGCTCTAACTACCCCCTCTATCTCAGATTATTATTTTCCGACTAAACACACGTTGAAGACTCTTGTGATTGTTGAACATATCCATATGAACACCATAAATGCAGTGACAACATGTTTTCAAAGAAAATACTATGACAGTTAACTCTATATCATGAGTTGTGTAACTCTTCTTGTGAACTTTCAGCTGTATGGACGCATAAGCTATTTCGAAATCATTGGACAAATGCTAGCTTAAAATGTCTTAAAAGAAACATTCAACTAGCCAATATGGAAACTCAAGTCTCAAAACAAGACCCCCAACATCCATAATTATGATGGATGTTGGAAAAAGACCCCCAACATCCATAATGAACTAAAATATTGAAAAGCGATTAAAGGGGATCCTCCAGTAACAAGGAGCCTCACCAACGAACTCTGAAGTTCAACTAGAATCAACGATGTGTTGGATACTTATCTTGGTAACCTGTATCTACATCATAACAATGATTCAGGCCAATTAACGTCAGTATATTGAATGCACAAGCATGCAAGTGGAAATTCAAAAATAAGACATAATCTTGAAAAGGAACTGAAAGAAAACACCTAGTCTTGATAAATGTAATTTCAATATCAAGCGATAACATAAATGCAACATAAAATATCTTTAAAATGGATAATAACTATGTGTATTTAGAAATACAAATGTAACTTTGCATGTATCCAAAGATATAATATAAACTCTGGATGTATATAAATGTACAAGTAACTCTATGTATATATTAATACAAAATACTTTTGTGGGAGTTTCTCTATACGACAACCATCACTTAAGAACTATGTCATGATATAATGTTTTACCTTGCGCAGATAAGGACAACCTATACCTTGCCAATGGTATAGAACTAGACTTTTAAGTGGAACCTCCACTCTATGCTAAATATCACTATAGAATCTTCTAAAAAGTATCTAACTTTTCTACCGATGATGGATATATGGTTTATGGGGGCTAGGACTTGTATGAAATCTCCCCCATATTGGTGCTCAATAATACACCCAAAATATACTAGCTCATATGTTTAAAAATAAAAATTTGTGGTTTTAGATAATTACTCAAAAACTAACCCGAAGGCTCTCTTGGAAATTAATATTTCCTCTGTTGCTTAGTTGTGAAAAATATTTACTCTTTACTTAAAACGAGCTCAAAGGTTGCATTAGAGATTGTTTCCTTTATTTTTTAAATGTTAAAACGTTTTACTCTTTGGGAATACATAGTCCCCGTATACTCTATTGGAGAAAAGAACTTCAATCTTTACTCTTTACTCAATTCAAAGCTCAAGTCTTAAACAAAGTTAAAACATTCCTAACAGACCTTTGGAAAACTCTATGAACTTCTATTGACTTGACTCTTAACATTCCATGAATTTAATTATGGATTCAAGGATCATGATCTAATGCTATGGCTGGTTTCATATTGTTTGGACGTACCTTAGAGTGTATAAATCAAATAGGAAACAGAGGTACGTTTCAAGGCAAATCGTACAGAAAGGAGTGGGAAAATGGATAGTGACCCTAGGGTTCAATGTGTAGAGGTGTGCCATAGGCCAAACTATAAAACTGGTTGGGGCGCATTAGCTGGCGTGGATCCCCAGAGCCCCAACTACAGAACACTTTGTGGGGCGCTCTGAGTAGTGCGGTGCCCCACCCCTTTTCCCTAGAACTTTGATGAATTTCCTTGATCGTTTTTAACTCTAAACCCTATAGATTCAATTTTTATTTCCCCAAACACTTAGATTCGAATACATAATCAAAATATGCAAGAATCAACTAAAAATGATATCTAATTTCATGAATTTAAATCAAGAACTCTTAATAACTTCAACAAACTCCATTGAGAACCCAACTTCTATAATTTTAAGAGCATAATTGCGGAATTAAATCAGGATTAACATGTGGGTGAATGAACCCAATGCTATGTGATCTCACATACCTTGTAAGGCTGAAACCTTGGAGAAATCCACAAGTCTAACTTCAAGAACTTGACGATTCCTTGCTTCTTCTTCTCTTTTCTCCTTTTCTTTTCTCTTCTCTCAAAGCACTAACTTATTTTGATAAAATATAAAATGAATTCAATCAGCTTAGACCTCAAATAAATCAACATAAATGAATTTTCAAATAATTGGATGATGAAAAGACCATAATACCCTTCTAAAATCCGGTTTTGACTTTACTTATCTAGATAACCAAACTTCAAATGGGCATATCTGCCTCATACAAACTCCAAATTGAGAAAACTCAGCTCCGATGGAAAGAGAATTCAAATATCTTTCCAATGGTATCTTGTACCACACCTAAATCATCCCGATATATGATTTATGGTTGTTTAAAGTTGACTCAAAAATCATAATTATCTTAACTTGTAAACTTTCCAAATATGATTATTTCCAAAATATAGTTTCTTTAAATTCTTGTTCTTTCAAATAGCACGGTGTTATAATATATCTGTATGAAATTAATTGAAAATCATGTAATTGGATCAAATTATGCATCATAAGATTGTATATAATTAATTGAATAATAATAAATAATGGTTATGTAGTTTTGCATAAAAACCCTAATAAATTGAGTAAAACCAATTTAAGAGACTGAGATTTTTTGGGACCTAATGGATGAAAGGATTCATTGGTGAATTCCCATACTCCTTGATAATCAATTAACAAATATAATGGAGAAGAGACCCTTGAATCTTTTGAAACCCTAATCTTTACCTGTAGATTTCTTGGGATAATATTGGAGAAAGAAGAGATTGTGAAGAATTGAGTGAATAATCGGAATGGAAAATAATTTAAAGGGTAGAAGTGGTTATAGGGCAAATTATAGGGCCTAAATGACATAATTTAGAGGTTAACTGGGTAGGAAGAGCCATAATTTAAAGGGTAGAAGTGGTTATAGGGAAAATTATAGGGCCTAAACATGGTCTATGACTTTGACCTATGGTCCATAGGACTTTCTTGGGATCATCCTAGTCAATTGAATCACTTCTACGGATACCTCGTACACCGAGTAGAACACCCTACAATTTGTCTAGTTTATTCATAGGCCAAACTTGACATTTTCAAAAAATTCACCAAGGTCCTACATGTTCCTTCCTACATCTCGAAGGTTGAACTCGTAAAACTACTGTAAGAGTGCCAAAATACAAAATTTTCCTTCCCATCCAAACTTCCAATTTTTGAGATGTTACATATATCAAACGGTGCTTGGGACCCAACCAAAGATATTTGTATTACCTTAGCATATAATTGGTGTATTTTAGGATAGTTTAAATTTTTTAAAAAATAAATGGGTGTGTAGTGTGCATGGAATAAAGAAAAATCAGGAATATTTCAAGGTAAGCTAGTATTTACGATAAGGTTTACGGTTCGTGTTAACTTCTCGACTCATGAATCAAATGACTCCACAAACTGGACTCATCTAGGGCTATATTTTAAAAGAAATAGTGTCCTCTAATGTTGTTTTATCTCAATATCAGATGAAAACTATCAAGTTTCAAGTATTTGAAATTTCTAGGAAAACATGGAAACTATGGCGCAAAAAAAAATTAGAGAAACTAAAGTATGAGCATCGCCAAGTAAACTTGGAGCATCACTGAAGAGACATACTTTGCCCTTTGTTCTAGCATGCTGAGCCCTAAAGGAATCAAATCGGCATTGGAAGGAGCAATCGATGTGCCGCCGAACAATTCCACGAAGTAATACTATACTGCCTAGTGGTCAAGGACTTTGAAGATGATGTGTTCAAGAAGAAATGGGCGAGTCGTCGATATATTCGGCGACCTCGACAGGGCTCGCCGAACGAGCCATCATGACAAAAAATCTGAAAACTAAAAATACTAGTTTTTATTGATAATTAGAGAGCTAGAACATTATTCTAGTCTTCAGACTTTTAACTTTAGTTTTTCAAATTTTCTCACAAGTTTGAAGAGGATCTTTGGAAGATTTAAAGAAGGAAGGATTTCATCTTACCCTAATTGGAACTAGGTCATCTTTGTTCTTCTTCCTTTTTGCGTAAATCAAATTTTATCTTCTTATACCATTTAATTTCAACATCATTGAAGGGATAATTTATTATTTTTGATGTGTGGGTAAAAATCCCCAATCTGGGGGTGTAATTTAGATAATATGAGTTAATATTATCGTTGGGTTTTGCCTGCTGATAACATAGATTTAGTTTAGTAGTGATTTCATCTAGTGGTTGTGGTTCAATCTAATAGATTTGTAGTTGCAAATCAAGTTCACCCATGTATTTTTTGCATGCTCAAGAGAGAGGCCGCGAAACTAAGACAACTATATTTATGGCCTAAGGAGCGGGTCAACATGAGGTTCAAATCGAGAGGGTGAACCCTTGTCCCATATCCTAAACTCAGCTCGGAGTGAGTGGGGTAAGGCATAGGCTGGTCTTATTGTGGAAAATAGGTGTCCGCGAGGAACCCATTTGAAAAAGGGTAAGTTGGTTAAGAGAGAACTTATTTTTGTTAAAGCTTAGCCTAGTCATTATTTTCTATAAATTTTGTACCGAAAGCATGAACCCAATAATCTATGTTAACTTGTATTGTGGTCATATCCCATGAATTTCACATCATAATTGATTTTCCTAAATTTTACCATTTTTATTACTTGTGACAAACCCCCCATTTTATAATTGCCACTTTCGTGTCACACTCCTTTTAATTTATTATTTTTTTACTCGTAAATCTCTTTATCTACAACTAAGTATAATGGAATTCTAATTAGCTACATATCTTTGAAACCGCTCCTTTGAGACACGACCCCAACCCTCGTTTGTGTTAATATATTATCGATGATCGTAGAAACTCGAACCGTTTTTGATGTCGTTGGTCAGGATAAGAATCAAAGTGGCACCATTGCCGGGAGTGGTGTTACTTGAGGACTTATAGTTTTATTGCTTTATTTTTCTTATTAGTTGAAATTTACTTACTTAATTTTTTGTTTTGTTTTAAGTGTTTATGTTTAAAGTAGGAGCTAAGAATGTAAAAGGAAGTTATGGTAGCCAGGTGGGCCACCAAGATGACATCGGTAACCTTAACGATGTCAATGAGCAAAATGTCATTTACCCCAATCTCACGGGAGGTGTTCGGGCCATCCGCTTACCCCTTGCTGAGGGGAATGCAGTGTTCCATATAACGAGTACTATATTGCAACTAAAGGGACTATTTTGCAGATTGGCTCATGAGGATCCTCACTAAGATCTGCGATACTTTGTAGATGTTTGAAAACACTTCTATTTCGAAAACATCTCTCAAGAGTCATTCGCGCTGTGATTATTCCCATTTTCACTGATAGGTGAAGCTTGCAAGTGGTTAGCTGAATTACCCCGAAATTGATCACTTCATGGGAGGAGCTGGTGTTTTTATTCAATGTGCAATTTTTTCTATCACGACCGAGGAGCACACCCTATAAGTAACATGGCGTACTTGAACTCTCGGAAGTCTTATACAAGCCCATAGTAATCATTCATCTCATTGTGGTAGGAAATTTAGCAGAAAAATATGAACTTTTCATAGCACATAATATACTAGAACCATCACCTCATATATAGAAAAATATCATAATACATAGTTTGACTCTAAGGGTGTGTTTGGTATGGAGGAAAATGTTTTCCATGGCAAATGTTATACAAGAAAATGTTTTCCTGTAAAACAAGTAGATTTTGCACTTATTTTCTCATGTTTGGTTGGTGAGTAGAAAATATTTTCCGGAATTGATTTTTAGTGTTTGATTTATGAATGAACAATATTTTGTAGAAACATATTTTATTTTTACTAGAGTAGAAAATAATTTATGAAATTGAAAATATTATTAAAAATAATTTTTATTTGGGATGGTGGTGGGGGGAGGGTGTGGGTGGGCTGGGGGAGGGGGCAGGGGGTAGGAGGTAGAAATGAAAAATAAAAATTTGAACTTTATAGTTTTTTTAAAAAACAAAATTAATTTTTTGGGGGTTGGGGGTGGGTTGGGGGTTAGTCGGGGGAGGGGGGAGGAGTTTAAAAATAAAAATTTGAAGTGAAAAATTTTATAAAAAGAATTTTTTTTTTTGGGGGGGGGGGTCTTGCCAATGGTGGGTGGTGGGGGTTAGGGATTGGATAAAAAATAAAATTTAAAGATTGAATTTTTTTTATGAAATTGTTTATTTTCCCTAAAAAATGTAATTCCAAATTGGAAGAGTGTTTCGAAAAATATTTTCCTTAATTTTTGAAGGGAAGTCATTTTCCTTAATTTTGAGGCAAATGAGTTGATCTGGAAAACATTTTCCAAAACATTTGTCCCAACCAAACACGAGAAAATTGGAAAACATTTTCCAGAAAATGTTTTTCTTCATACCAAAACACCCTAAGTATATTTTGCCATATTAGACTCAAATCAGTAGAGTAGAATAGGGACAAGACCCTTAACAATATAGAATGATAATCTAGCAATTACTAAACTTGAATAATAACTTACATAGGAAATCCTTGAATCATAAGGATCCCTTTCTTGAGCTTGGGAAACATGTATAAAGCCCATCACTTTAAGAACATCCTCTAATCATCCATCACCTAAACTTAGTGTAAAAATATGAAGAAGAATGATATTAGTACAAGAATGTACTAAGTATGGAAACCATGCAAAAACATGTATTTAAAGAGGACATTGAACTTAGAAATGATGCAAGATGCCTTTCTAAAGAATCTTCATAAACATTGGCACAATTACACAATATAGTTCACATACTTCATATAGGCATAGACACTATTTATGACAACACACCAAGCTACATATATTGCATTTAAAGCACATCAATCATGTTTATAACATTATCTTTTTTTACCTTAATTCGTTAACCCCTAAGTAACCCTTAAGTAATACTTGGTGCAATACATGAATAGTGTCCCATTCCACCATCCGCACTCAAGCATCACTTAAGGTAACCAAAGTGAACATTCATACAACCTTCATTTACTTAAACATAGACATTCATGGAAATATAGAATATTATTAGGCACATACTTCATATACCATATAGAAGACTCATTCCAAGACAACATACAAGTCAAGACTTCTAATATCATCATAGTAAGACAATAATCAACATGAGCATATTTGGACTTAATTTTACTACGACATCATAAGACCTTACTCATAATCCCAATCTAATCCTACTAGTGCAATGTACATATGAAGACTCATAACCTCACACATTCTTACTAAACTCACAAAGAGACCACAAGCCTTATCATTTACTTCATGTATCAACATGACAGGTATAGCTACCTACATGCATGTCAAGTAGGACCTTCATCATATGTCAAGTAAGACAAACATCATTCATATAATCATGCAAGAAATTACCATAAAATCATGTATAATAGACATATATATATACATATAAATGTACATATAGAACACCTTTACAGAACTCCCTTCAAGAACTACTTGTGCAACGCGCAGGTAAAGTCCCATACCCTCACATACATTAAGCAACTTCCCTTAGGCTATCCTAGTTAGGGTTAATTACTTTACTTCCGTTGTCCATTTTGCTTTAGGTAAACCCTTTCCTTAAGTGACATTAAGATCATGTGAGCTAAACAGGGAATCCGGTATCATGGAACCCCACACCGAAAGAAGGTGCTTTACTTGTCAAGGTAGATCATTAACATCATGCTAGTATATTAGGTAGATCCACTTCCTAGGTACTATGGGGGAAACATAGTTAAGGAACTAGGAGATGTATATTTAAACCCTCTTTATCCCATTTGGCATTGTATTTTCCACCTCATAAGGACATTTGGTGAACATGCCTTCCCGCATTGAGAAGGGGCACCCCTCATTTGTCAATTTCACTCGGTGCTAAGCTGAGTTCCATTTTTGAAAAGCCTTTACTAACATTACTTTCATAAAAATAGGCTTTGGGAGATTAACTCCTCATATCCATTACTCATAGGTTATTGATGAGAATTTTCCTTTTATAACATAACTCATGTGAGAATATCCTTACATATGGACATAGCATATTCATAGCATAGTCTAGTTTAGAGTAAAATTCAGTAAACCTTTCAAAAGACTCTACTTACAAGATTATCATACATGCTTCATTCATTCATTCATGTGTGTGTATGTGTATTTATATGAGGAAACCTTTCACATAAACACATTTAGACACTACAAAAATTCATACTTCATTGTATCATATGATTGACATCATAACATATACTTTCATGTTCAAAGCTTTATCATGCATTTATATTCATGTACATAAAGAAATCACCTAGGAACTATCCTATTATGGTACACATGTCAAATGTATTGGTAAAGTCCCATACCCTTACCCATAATAGTACACCTATCAAGTCATCATAAATAAAATACCATTTTTCATCATTTCATGAACATATTATACTTTAAATGCATAATAGTAGGCAATAGTGCATATGAGCACTATCCATTCATTAGTTGATATGAATCTAGCCTACTCATAGATAAGCATGAGATGTGAGTGGGTGTACATTGGTCAACAAGATCAAATAATGGCAAAAAAATTAATTGAGGCAGCCACCCTCTAAGGATCACAATACACGTTCGTCTGTAGACCACACACCACATTATAGCATAGGAGAAAAGATCATTTTCCTAATTTGAAAATAATAATCCTAAGTATTCCTAAGAAAACACATTCATATAGGTGTACAAAGTCAAGGGTCATTCTACACAAGACTATTTGATCATCAACATGTAGAACGTACCTAGCCCTAACATAAACATTCACATATAGGAAACATCATAAATATACCTAGAACATTATACTGGTATTGGGGACAACACAACTTCTTCACAATCATGATAATCTTCACATTGAATCACCTTACACATATTTCCATCAAGGCCATGATCGTAACACATAGATAATGACAATAAAGTAAACATTTCAACCATAGGTGGACCATACCACACAATGCCATTCAAGGCCAATTCCATACTAAGTAGAGAAATCTAGATCAACTCACCAAGTTCTCCAAGCTAGAATAATCTTTGATAATTACTCCACAATTCATATTCAATTCACATGAATAACAATAGAACTAGACAATTCAATTAAATCTAATCACAATTCATGGTCTTCTTGATAACGTTCTCCTTCCGTACTTCTACTAGAGTAAGGTTTTGTAAGAAAATGAGTCGCTAACCAACTGTCACCTTGAGGGTTAATAGAAAAACCATATTTAGTAGCAACTAAAATTCTTGATGGCATGACAACCATCAATAGAGCATAGTGCACTTGCGAGGATCAGGTCTCTCCTGTCACCTTCCATTTATCTAAGCAGCATATTGAAAAGGGAAATGAGACAGACCAAAACATGCCAAGATTATGAGAAAAATCTATATTTAATTGAATAATGTTATGGGTGGTGGTGCCCATTATCAAAATTTGAGAGAACCCCCTAGTCATAACATGATGTATTCAACCTTGAAGAGGTATTATACGAGCCTTTAACATATTATCAGTACGTAAGACACTGAAAAATACAGAAAAATTGAACACTTTAACAATCAATGATAAACTCTTTCATATATGAAAACACATATTCAAGACTAGTCTGATTAACCATCTAGGTTTAAACATAAGAATATCAACATAGAGACCTTAGACCTTACAATAGAAAGTATCCATACAAGAAGTACAGTAGTACTCTAGTACATAAATAGAAAAAATAAAAATAGTGGTATCACGTTGTCCTCAAAGCTTGAGGACACACCAATTGGTCTTGGAGAATTTTATCTAAGCCTTTTGTTATTGTCAATAAGACCTACAAGCCCGAACCTGCACATTATAGAAAAATAAGAAAAATATGGGTTAGTACATTCAACTTGCACTAAGTATGGAAGCTATACAATATAAAACCATTAAAATATGCATTAAGGGACCTTTAGTTAAAAATAAGCTTTTTCAAGTTAAAATCCATAATGCACATGCTAAGAATAAACAATCAATCCATACCATAAGTTAAAAACACATTAAATACTACAAAAAAACATTATAATAAAGGCCACCTTTCATAATTAATACACTCAAACTATACTTCCCTAAAGAAGTATAAGCGGTCGTATCAAGTAAAGAACCCATATGTTAGGTTGGGGTCGATACGAGGAAAATGGTTTAGACTTAATTTTAATCTACGATTACTTCTATTTCGTCAAGTCCTTTCAAAAAACAAACAATTAAAGGGGGATTTTGTGTAACAAAAGTAATTAATTAAGTTTCAGTAAACAAGTAGCAAGTACAAATATTTGATGTTTATCAAGTGACGGGTGAATCTAGGATGTAAGTGTTCCCCACAGGTTGATAATGCACTAACCCTAGCTATAACAACTCTTTCCTAGTATCTTGCATGCAATGTGGTAAGTTATGTATCCCTAATTCCTTGTTCTGGCAACTATTGAATTTCTATCCACACCTTGGTCCGGCTACGTGTGTGTACTTTACCAAACCTTACCATTTACCTCATATTAAGCATCATAATCGATGTATGACTTAGTCATTACTTTTCACTAATCGACACTAGCCGATTAGATAGTGTATACTAAATCTACATTGATAATTCTTTTCTTTTTATCTACCTCCTTGGTTCGGTAGGTATCAACAAGGCGAGTTCTAACGTTGTCCACAGTTAAAAATACTACTAAACGAAAGAATTATCAGTACATGCAAGACACTATTCTAGAATTGTTATTTTAGCTAGTTTTACTTTTTTAATTACTATGGTTCCTACAACCCTATTTGTGGATTTAGTTACCCATGTTAAGAATTACACAATTTATATTGATTAGACAAGAATTCATGTACTTAATTTAACAAGTTTAAAGAAAATCAAGAAAATCACTTGAATTAATAAAAATATAGTAAGAATCGATTCTGGAAAAGTGAAATATTTTCCAAAACCCAATGTTCAACAACCAACAATACAAATCTGAGAATTAACAAAGAGAACCCCCAAAACGAGGTTTTTGGTCCTATTTATAATAAAAGAATTCAAAACATAAAGGGAAACCTTAATACGGAAAATTGGTCCAAAAATGCGTTTCGCGTCGATGACCTACCCAACGAACCGTCGAGGCAATGACGGATCGTAGACGCCTCTGTCGGTCCATACTTCAACTCAATTTTCAGCTGCTTTCTTCTCCAACTCTATGTTACCATTGACGGACCAAGAAAAACGTCCGTCGATGGCCTTCGTTGATCCAGACTTAGAATCTTTTCAAATCGAATATTGGAGTTACATTCTGTTAACACCAACGGATCACCTGGATGGTCCATCGATGAGATTTATACCTTCCGTAGCCCACCACTTAGTCAGAATTCCCCGATCTTTCATTGGTAGCATAACATCTTCATAGATACGGTTTCCACCTACGGACCGTCGATGACTATGTAGGTCATCTTTTCTACAATTTTCAGCATATCTTCAGTGTTTTCATTTTGGGCAGTGTTTTCTGCAAACACCAAGAAAAATACATTAGACACACACTAAACTTGAGGATAAAGAATTGAAATTACCTTGAAAACATGGTACATAAACACCCTCAACATAAATTAGTTGTTTGTCCTCTAGCGACACACTATGACTCACCAAAAAACCTTTGTACAAAAGTATCGTTATTTTAGCTTTCGCAATCATCTGTCTATAAATCCCGATTATGTTCTTTATTTTCATACATGATATCATTATTAGCCTCGCTCATGTGGATCAGACCATGACATAGACTCACCACACACCAATATCTCTCCTCTTTTATCTCTCACCAAAGTGCCAACTTTGCAGTATTGTAACTAGTGTCCTTTCTTTAAAATCAATATCCTCCCTTTTCACACAGTGATTTTAGGTTAAGTATAAAGATTATTTTTTGACAATCACTCTCAAAAAAACTTCTCACCTCATTGGTACTTTGTCGCCATAGGCTTGCCCTTATTTTTAGAGCTTTAGGTTCACCATATTAGTCTCTCAGGATCACGACATAACTTTCTTAGCTTGTAACGTAGGCTCAGGGTGAGGTAGGGTACATTTGGATGTATTTTAGTGACTTGTTGCTCTCTTTGACATAACGGCTAAGCGTGCTACCTTTTTATCGTTTATTCCGCCATATTCTTACTTTTCTTATATTCTTTTGCCTTGCTTTTCTCCTTTCTTTCTCCTTTGGTGTAAATGACTCTTTTTTTTTTCAAAATTTTCAGTTGATTTCAACTTTGCTTGAATCACTTTTATTTTCTTCTTTCTCTCTCTTTATTCTTTCAACCTCACTTTACGGAGCATTCCTCGTAATAGCCACCCTCAACTCATGGCTTAGCCATGAGCCAAGGTAAACAATATCAAAAGTTGGGTCAGGGCCAAGACGAGGTTGTTTTCTGCATTATCCACCCTCAACTTATTCTTTTGGCATAATTTGAGGTGCAGATGTCCAAGGAGGGAACAGGGCCAGCACATTGTTCCCAGAAAAGATAATTTAGGTAGAAAAGAAGGGTCCATTTTAAAATCAAATCATTTGGATCAAGAAGGGATTAATTTCATTTGGTTTTCTATTATCTAGGCTAAAGATTTGCTATGTTTGAACAAGGGCCTATGATCCTTTCCTAATTATCTATCACAAATTACTTTTAGCTGGACTAACCGGGCAAGTTCTAGCTCAGTACCAATGGTGGAATATTCAACTTTTCTCACACTCACTTAACACCACATTACCTTACCAGATTATCAGACACTTAGTTTGAGCTTTACATTGAGGGTCATGCAGTGGTGTATCTCTATGTCATTCTTAGAGCCAAACATTCATAATTCACTATGCGTATTCATGCAAGCATTTTTTCTAAATCAGGATATCATTTTATTTAGCCATCATGCTTCTGATGTCATATCTACACTATGTAAAAGATATAATAACGTGCCAGTTCAGCATTAAAATAACCAGTCTCTTGGGGAAAAAGAACACAGTAAAGAAAAACCCAAGAGAGGATAGCGAGTTGGGATATTAAGACTTCACACTAGAACTCACTTTCCATTTACCCCACCCCCAATATAAGATCATGCAATTGTCCCCAATGCATTAATAATATAAATTCGAGTGGTAGGTGAAGCAAAACTGAGTTGCATAGCGCCGATTATCAACAAAATGGCGGGTCCGATTTCCGGGAACCCGCTCTATCTGTAGTAGGGACACTGTCAGAAGTGTCTACAGCAATAACAACACCCTCAATAGTGCTCCTCTTAAAATAAACAATCCTGGAGCAAGACGCCCCAGCAGCCACCGCCTGAGCCCTCATCTGTCGAGCCTCCTCATTAATTAGTGAGGCTCTCCTCGCAGCCTTCGACTGAAGATGCTCTCTCTTCCTAGATCGATTCTCATCATCCTCTCTAGATCGGTGCCAATTGGTCTGCTGACCTGGCTGAGGTGATTGCACAACAATGGTGGAGAACAGTGCAACCATAACCGTATCCTCAACAGGCTTCGCACTTGGGGCCTCAGACTCAGGCATCCGGGACTCTAGTATGGCATCCATATATGCTCTTAGACGCGCCAGAAAAGCCTGGAGAGCTGTAAAATCTACAATAGGGGCTGCCGGGCGAGAACGCTCAACTCAAATGTGTCAAGGCGCTAGTAAACCTCCATAATCTGACTCTCAGTCTACTAGACCATCTTCTTCTTGATCGCTCTTCTGCCTCAGCAATGGACTTCTGCATCTAAGGCTTGATATGATGCAGAAGTGTGGCCATTTGGGCCACTAACTTCTGGACCCTAGATATCGGGACCATAGGGTGGAGTGGGAGGATATTAGAGCTATGCTAGTACCCGAGATAGACTCAATCGAGGTGGTGTCGGTAGGCTCTGATGTAGCCTGATCATCCTCTCGGGCTTTCTCTCTAGTGTCCGACAAATTCTCACCAAGCGGCTGCACCTTAGCTCTGGGCCCTCTGTTAGGAGCCAACTCATTGACATCATCCTTGATTAGACCGATATCAACAATGCAAGTTGGGGTCTTGAGAACATCAATGTGCCAGACGGGCACTCCAGCAAACATGCACAACTTTAAAATCATGCAAAGGAAGGGGTAAGTAGTGGTGGACTTAAAGGCCCTCTCATGAATGACAGCCTGTAACAGCTACGCGAAATCCACCTTGAACTTAGCAACCATGCCAGCTGTCAGTACTGCTCTATCCCTTGTAACAATATTATCTGCAGCAGTGGGGGAGAGGCAATAACGGACCAAGATCCATAAGAATTTGGCCTTGAATGTGAGGTTGGCCTTCTTTATACCTCATTTGGGCTCCAACACCCAATCAACATCCTCTCCATCCACGGAGATGTTCTGGGCTTTGCACCTCTTGGTGGTCTCTCTTAGCACTCTCTCACACTGGAAATGGCTGTCCTTTACCAACTTCCACCGATAGTCAAACTCGGGAGTGAGAGGGGTCTTGGTGGCATCAGTGTCAGCACGATATAAAAATCTGCAAATGGTGGGCAAAGATATATCCACCCGCTTGCCACGGACACGAACATTCTCAAATGGTGCGTGTTTAGCTGGGTTAGCCCGCTTGTCCAAACTATCCTAGAGAGTTACCACATAAGCGGCGTAGAACTCTCTCACCATCACCTCTCTTAACGGCCCAAACTCCTAGCCGTCCACTCTAGCCGATGGCAGGTCAAAAGGTATGTACAACTAGCATCATGGGAAGACTCCCTGTAAGAACTCGTCGCTCGATTGTTAGAGTCCGAGTCATGACCTCCTTGTTGTTGAGAAGCTTCTCATCCTTGTATATTTGATATTGTCCTTCGACACACCACCGGTTGGGCTGATTAGCAACCGGTGCAGGGACATCAGTCAGGGGTGCTAGAGTAGAATCCACACTATTATCCTCCTTAGATGAGGCAAAGTTGACCGGTGTATCTCGAGAAGTGTCCCCATGTGAATATGAAGCTTTCTTAGACCTGGAAGCCTTCATAGAGCCAAACGCTTTCTCTGAAACTGCAGCAGACCCAGACAGTGTGCCGGTCAGTGTGCACATCTCATAAGACTGGGAGACAGTTACTACGTCGGACACCACCCTCTTGGGTGTGCTCCGAGAGGTCCTAGCAGCACGTGATGGTGTCTGGGTGACTGAGGGAACAAATCGGGTTCGCGTTCATCATCGGACGACCCAATAACCAACCGGCAAAAAGGGGCGACAGACTTGGAACGTTCTCAAGAGTAGACTACGCCTTGTTTTGGTGCCATGTGTACCTGCAAGGAGGGGTTATTAATACTAATGTATGAATGCAACACACTCAACATAATCAAACACTAAGGAGGAAACACAATTAGAATGGTGATGTAGAACTGCAGAATTGACTGACAAACCACATCGATGGTTCGTCACTGGACACTTAGAAAATTTATTTAGACATTGCAGAAACAAAGGTTTTGTTAGAGACAAAGGAACTGCAGGACGGACCATCGACGGAACGACAGTCCGTCAGTGGGGGTCCATCGAAGGACCCTTAGAAACTTTTGTGGATTTCTTAAAAAACATAGTTTCTATTAAGGACGACGGACCTGCAGGACGGACCATCGACTGAACGACGGTCCGTCAATGAGGGTCCGTCGATGGACCCTCAAAAAAGTTTTGAGGAAGTTTAGACATAAGGTTCTGATAGAGACTACGGTCAGGGGATATTTTGTTTATGGACCTCAATGATGATCCGTCAATTGACCGACAGTCCATCGACGGGGTCTAGTTTTATATTTTAGGAAAGGAATTTTGGCAGCCATTTTTACCCCTGAAGAAAAATTTCAGAGAAATTTAAGAAACATTAAATTCCTCTAGCATTTAATAATGCATTTCATCATTCCTAGGGAATGAATTATCGTAGTTTGAAACATTGATTCGCACAGACTATCAAACCCTAAGTCGAACACAACAACATTCAAAACACAACAATTATTAGACAATACACCCCCATCCCATTCACTTTCATTATTCTAAGAGACTAAGAATTCAGTTTGAAGATTTTAAGCATGCAACGGTGTCCCAAATTCAAGACCCATTTTCGTATTCGAACAATTTAGCATGTAGAGTAACGAGAGTAGATAAAGAAGATAAGAAAGACATACATGTATACTGTAGTGTACGGAATGAGGGGGTGAATTCTTGCAGGTACGAAACACCAAAGAGTTACCTCGAACACCGACCAGGCAGAAGACAGACAAAGATGGAAGATTAGGGAAGAGAAGGGATATGGGAAGCTGATGGATATTTGGGGAAAAGGAGAATCAGACTGATAGAAAAGGGAATTAATGGGTGAGGAAGTGGGGAATTTTAAGGTAAATAGGGAGGGAAATAGTTTTGGAGGAGGTTTTGAAAGGGTGGGCAACAAAAAGTTTTAAAAATTTAATATATAGCCGGTCGGGTCATGTCGGGTTAGTGTGTTGGAGGAGTCGATGATTCCCCGTCGACGGACCGTAAGTCAGTCGATGGTCCGTTGAATGTGCCCTAACTTATAATAAATTAAAGAAACAAACCCGAGATATACAGACCCTACCGACGGTCCTTTGACAGGATGACGGTCCATCGATTGGTCCGTTGATCTGTGCACCAGACCAATTTTCTGCAGATTTCTAAGTATTTGGTCCCTGCACATTGAACATTCAATAAGCTAATCTTTTTGTATTTACAGGACACTTTTTTAGACACGGACCCTAGTTTACTCTCTATCCAAAACTTCTAAAAAATAAAATTAATACATGACATTAAGTGAGAAAAATACAAATAATGCAACTAGGCCTATAAAATCACAAAAAAACCTAATGTTGGCTAGAGGATACATATTGGGTTGCCTCCCAATCAGATCTTGATTTAACGTCGCGGCACGATGCTGGACTCTTGATTACTTAGACTTCATCAAGATGGTATTCCTATATCACTTCATTCGCTTTCTCAGCATGCCCAAGGTAGATTTTGATTCGTTCCGCGTTCACCTTGAACCTTACACTTTCCTTATTCTCCAACTCAAGTGCTCTATGAAGAAAAACTTAGGTTATCCAGAAAGTCCATTAGGACCTGAGTTTGCCCAAAAACAAGCGCAACCTAGAGTTGAATAAAAGCACCAAATTCCCCCCAAAATCGCGCTTCTCAATCTTTGGTCATGGTACTTCTTCATGTTTTCAAATGCCACTTTAAGCCTTTAGCAAAATTCGTCAAGCTCATTCAACTCATTTAACCTCCTGTTCCACAGCCTATTCCAACCATTTTCAATTTGTCATTGCCTACAAGGCCTTATGCTCTAACTTGACCGGCAAGTGACAAGCTTTCCCATATACAAGTTGTTATGGGGACATACCTATGAGAGTCTTGTATGCTGTCCGGTAGTCCCAAAGAGCATCATCAAGCCTCTTTGACCAATCCGTTCTATTCGTATTCACCATTTTCACTAGAATCTGCTTGATTTCTCTGTTTGACAACTCAACTTGCCCACTAGTCTGAGGATGGGATGGAGTGGCCACATTGTGGCGAACCCCATATTTCTCCAACAATTCTTTGAAAAACTTGTTGCAAAAGTGGGATCCCCCTATCTCTAATAATGGACCTTGGGTTGCTAAATCTGGAAATATATTTTTTTTTCAAGAATGCAGTGACACTCTTCTCTTCATTATTTGCAAGTGCTATGGCTTACACTCATTTCGACGCGCATAATCTACTACCACACAAAAATGTACTTCATCCCATGAGATCTCACAAAAAGGTCCATAAAGTCAATGCACCACACATCAAAAAATTCGATCACAAGAGTGAGATTTAAAGGGAGCTCTTGCCTTAGAGAAATACTGCCATTTCTTCGGCACCTATCACATGCCTTGGAGAACTCATGTGCATCTTTGTGGATGGTTGGCCAATAGTAGCCACATTGCAAGATTTTATGGGCTATCTGGATACCACTATGAAGCCCACCCACACGCGAGGAGTGGCATGACTCTAAAACTCTCAATATCTCGATTTCCGATAGACAACGCCGAATAATCCCATCGACAAAATTCCTATAAACATATGGCTCATCCAAAAATAACTTTTGCACATCATGCATGAACTTTTTCCATCAATAAAAGGACAAGTCCGATGGGATGATATCACTAGCCAAGTAATTCGCGAAATCTACAAACCATGGAATCAAGTATTGAGAAGAAACCAATACATGCTCATCAGGGAAAGTATCATCAATTTCAGCATTTTCACCTAACTCTGGCATTGCTTCATCTTCTAATCGGGACAAGTGATCGGCAACTTAATTTTTGGTCCCTTTTATATCTTTCACTTCAAAGTCAAATTCTTGCAACATCAACACCCAACGAATAAACCACAGTTTCACATCCTTCTTTACCATGAAATATCTTAAGGTAGAATGATCAATATGCACTATAACTCTTATGCCAAACAAATAAGAGAAAAATTTCTCGAAAGCAAATACCACCCGCAAAGCTCTTGTTAGTCATAGTGTAGTTCTTTTGGGATTCATTAAGGGATTTAATTCCATAGTAAATGGGGTTAAGGATTTTATCGCTTCCCTGACCCAAAACTACACAAAGCGCAACCCCACTAGCATCACACATCACCTCAAATGGTTTACTCCAATCCGGGGAAATAATAATGGGCGCAGACACCAATTTCTCCTTCAACTCACCAAATGCCATAAGACAGAATTCATCAAAATAAAATTTACAGTCTTTCTCAAGTAAGTTGCACAGAGAATGTACATTTTTTGAAAATCCTTGATGAACCTCTGGTAGAAATTCGCATGCCCAAGGAAACTTTTTACACCTTTTATAGAGATTGGTGGGGGAAGTCTCTCTATCACTTCGACTTTAGCTCGATCAACCTCTATATCCTTCTCTGAGATGCGTTGTCCCAATACGATCCCCTCTTTCACCATAAGGTGACATTTTCCCCAATTTTGCACAAGGGTGCAATTTTCATATCTTTTGAGAACTTTGAACAAGTGATTCAAACAATGATCAAACGAATCACCAACAACATAAAAATCATCCATAAATATCTCAATGGTATCCTCCACCATATCAGAGAATATGGACATCATACATTTCTGAAAAGTAGCTGGTGCATTACACAACCCGATTGCATCCTCTTGAATGCGAAAGTTCCATAAAGACAAGTAACAGTGGTTTTCTCTTTATCTTCTGGTGCAATAAAGATTTGGTTGTAACCCGAATAACCATCATGAAAACAATACCATCCCTTTCTTACAAGCCTATCCAACATATGATCTATGAAGGTCATAGGAAAATGGTCCTTCTCAGTCCATGCATTAAATTTTCGGTAACCCATACAGACTCTCTCCATCCGGTCACCAAACTCATTGAAAAGCTCATTTTTCTCATTAGGGACCACAGTCATCCCCCCTTTCTTGGGCACACACTGAAAGGGCATACCCAACTACTATCACAATAGGATATATGACTCCGGGATCCAACCACTTAATATATCTTTTTTCACAACCTTTTTCATAGGTGGATTTAAACGTCTCTGGTGCTCAATACGGGGCTTATGGTCGGGCATGAGTTGGATTTTATGTGAACAAATATCGGGAGGGATCCCAATAATATCCTCAATAGTCCACCCAATAGCTCTCTTGAACCACTTCAACACTTCAACCAAACATCTACTTGTTTCATATTTAAATCTGATGAAATAATTACCGGCAAAATGTCACCTTTCCCCAAGAATACCTACCTCATATGAGGTGGTAGAGCCTTTAGCTCCAATTTTGGAGCCTCTTCAATAGATGGTTTCACGGGTGGAGACTCGTGATGCTTCATATCTAAATCCAATTTCTTTGGTTTGAACCAAACATCACCTCGATCAAGTGCTGCAACTAATGACCCATACTCTTCGATACAAACACTCTCCAAAATCATGATCACTTCCGCTAGTGCCTCAACACCAAGTCTCTTTTCTATTTGTACCTAGGACGAACTCTCAACCTTGTAGGATATCGCGTAAACCGTTAGAGCTCCCCATTCTTCATAATGAACCTACAAATATTGAAAGTATCATCATCATTGTTCAATTAAAACCTCATCTGCCCTTTCTCCATCCATATAAACTAAGGCACGACGATAGTAAGGAACAACCTCCCAAGAATAATAGGCACCTCAAAGTCCACCTCACAATCAAGAATCACAAAATCGGCAAAAAAAATAATTGATCTACTTTTACTAGCACATCATGGAGTATCCCAATAGCCATCTTAACCGTTCGATCGGCCATCAGTAGCCGCATCGCAATGGGCTTTGGGTGACCCAAACCCACTTATTTTAAATATAGAGAGGCATGAGATTTATTCTTACCCCAAGATCACATAATGCTTTAGCAAAGTGTAACAACCCAATTGTACATGGATAGTGAAACCACCCGAATCTTCTTTGTTTTGCACAAGAGACCTTTTAGAAATAACACTACAATGTTGCATCCATATCATCCTCAAACAAACCGATCTCTTCTTAGTGACCATATATTTCATGAACTTGGCATAACCGGGCGTTTGTTCAAGACCTTCTATTAAAGGGACATTGATGAAAAGCTATTTTTTAACATAGTAAATAAAACAGTGGTATTTACCATCCTCGTCTTTTTCACCAATCTTTGCGGAAATGGAGGTAATGGTCTACGAATGGGGTTCCGTTTTTGAGGTGTCATCTTCTTTCCCCGATTCATATACCAACTCACCCCTAACTTCCTCTACCTCATAACCTCATTGATTCTCATGTTCGATGCCTGAGGTCATAAGTGAACTCATTGTCTTCTTACCCCTCGAGTAGTGACTGCCATACAATGTCCATCATATTTGGGATTTTGGACAGTATTGCTAGGAAGAGTACCCAGTTGGTGTGGGTTCACAGTATAAGACAATTGTTCCATTTGCAACTCAAGATGCTTGATTGATATTGCATGTGCATCCAACTTTTGCTCAATATTTGCTAAATAACCTCTCAACTCTTAGACGTGCTCATCACTAGCATTAAACCTCATCATCATCTTCTGGAACATATCCTCAACTCGTGCCATACTACATCCACCATCCCTAGGAGAAACTTCCAATTTGGAGGTGGAACATAGGGCACACTCCGATCGTTTTGTTACCATAGTTACCCCGGTTGAAGTTGTTGTTGCGGTTGTGTTTTCCATCTCATACATAGTGACCCTGTCGGTTGTAATTCCCATAGTTTCGAACTTGATTTCCATGACCTTGTCACCAATTTTCTTGATTGAAGACTTCAGCGTTCCGCCGCAAAACCCCCGTCTGCTCATTCACTACATAAGAATCTTCTTCATAGTAGTACTCATCAACCGGTGGTGGTGGTTTAGCCAAATAGTTCACCGCATTTACCTTTTGTGCACCCCTGGTGACATGTTTTAACACCAACTTAAGATCAGTTCTCATTTGAGACATCTCTTCACAAATCTCATCTGCAACTGGGTTATATGAAGCTTGCACTGCAAAAGTGTTTTTCCCAGTATCCGACTTCCTAGTTCTCCAAGCTTTATTAGTTTGGGAGATTTCCTCTAACTTCTCTTCAGCAATCTCTACATAAGTACATTCCCCATAAGAGCCACCTTCAATCGTATCAAGCACTTCTTTATTATTATCATCTTGCCCCCGATAGAAGTACTCTTTGAATGACCTATCATCAATGCGGTGGTTTAGGACACTTCTCAATAATGAGGTGAACCTATCCCAAGAACTGCTTACTAACTCCCATGGTAATTCCACAAAGTTGTGTTACCCAATCTTTGTGGTTTAGATTTTTAGAAAAACCGGGTAATACCTTGCTTGGAACACATCCCTCAATTTCTCCCAGTATAAAATGAATTGTTAAGGTAACTCAGCAAACCAAATTGCGGCCTCCCCCGTTAGTGAGAGAGGGAACACACTTAATCCATCAATTACATCCATGTCTAAGTCTTGCCTCCCTACATAACTCTTACACACCGACCTTAGTTTGGAGATGTGAGCTTGTCGATCCTCATATGGTAGCCCCGAAAACAAACATCTAGCGGTGAGCTTCTGAATCAAGCTACTAGTTACCACAAAAGCATGATCATGTGGTAGAAAAGGTAGGACAAGTGGCCCATCATAGTCAATGATGTTAAAATTTACCTCATAGTTAAGGGATACATAGATTTCTATGATAACCACTTTTATATTAATAGTATTATAGTTTCAATCTCCAGAGACCATTGAGGAAACCTTCCTTTCTTTGGGAATGAACCCCTCTCATGCATATCCTCTCGGTGCTAAGATCAATTCCCTTTTAAGTAACCTTTAGAGTTTATTTAAGGATTAGTTTAATAGAATATCTTAGGGAATTAATCCCTCATATATCATTAACTAAATGGTTATAATATTAGAATTCCCTTTCATCAATGAACCTACATTATGGTGCATGCGAATTACCTTCAATTCACGTAACCACACACTCATCCTTATTAACAACATGCATATACATATCATAGCATAAAATTTGTGTCATATCATACATACTTGATCATGCTTACTGTTATAGGGAGAGGAAAGAATATTCAATCCTCAATGCATACACATGAAACAACCATTCAATACAATAATACTCATCACCTTTAAAGACTTTCCTTATAGCCTTCGAGAATTACCTAACTTCCTTTTCATTCATTAATCATGTATACCAATAGAACAATACAATAACTAATTATAAAATTACATCCTTATTCTCATAATTTAATCACTGTCAACCCCAATGAGGGTTAAGAATTTAATAATGAATGGAGGTACTTGAGTCTTGGGAATTTAATGAAAAAAACACTAATATTACTTGTATCCATACATAAAAAATTCATATGTAGTAATATTTATCTATTTATATCAATTAAAATAAGTTTTCAAAGAGACCCATGTGTTTGATTAAAAACCTAGAAATTTGGGATTTTTGACATCCAACATTGAAGAGTCTCTTGGACAGAAGATCCCAAGACCGAAGAGCCACTATAAAAACCACTAAAATGAACTAGGTTTTATCTATATATTAATCACTGTTATAAAGTCTTGAAAATATATTAATTATGTTTTTTGTGATTTTTGAATCATTTCAATGAATTTGAAGTCAGACGTCAATGGATGACCAAGATGTTCGATGGTTAGTTTCTTATGTGCTTGCATGTATTTATGTGTGTATCATGAGTTGTATGAGGTCCTTATATGGTTATATTTGTTTTTAAAGGCAGAATGGGAGTTTGGTAAGGTTTGGAGGTCAAACGTCCAAGAACGTCTGAGACGTTCGAAAGTTAGTTTTTGGACGTCCTAATGTGTTGATGTGTGTCTTAGCATGTTTTATGTGTTTCGCTTGTGTTGAATTTTATTATAGGTGTTACTAATACATAGAAGTGCATTTTTGGGGGTCCAACATCCGGTAATGATTCCACCTAGGGCCCACAATGGACCCTAGAGGTCGACCCCAACTTGATGAGGCAGAACTGCCTGGTAGTGTCCAAACGACAGCCTCAAGGTACAGCCAATCGATCAGACAATGGACCGTCGACCTTGGCCATATATTGAGAATTAAAGGTCTCAATGACCTTCAGGTTTTTAGGTTGCATACCCATATGACAGACCCCTTTGAAGGAGAGTCACTCAGACGACGGTCTGTCGTTGGGCATTCGTTGGTGGTTCCTGCAATCTGCCAACTTCACTGTTAAGGCTTCGGGTAATTTGGGAATTCACCCCAACTCTTATAAAATAGGAGGACGGTTATTTTAGGTGTGTATGGGATTTTAAGAGTATTTAATTCATTAAACTCTCAATAAGATCCTAGCACCTGGATCAAAACCCTTTCCCTCCTAAAGTTTCTCCAAAAACCTCCATTAGAGCTCAAGGTGAAGATGTAGCTTGATGATGGATCTTCAATGGAGTTTATTCTTCAATTATCTTTGGATTCTTATAATAAGGTATGTGAGTTCTTCATCTAAGGATTGATATCACCTTAGAGTAAATTTTAAGTATGTTTTCAAAAGATTTCAAAAAGATGGAAAACGTCCAATTTCTACTCTATGTCTATGGTTCTTGCATTTATCATTTTCAAACATGAAGATATGATATTATTGATGTTTATTTGATTTATTTAAATGAAAATATCCACGAACCCTTGAAATTCTAAAATATCATTTTTTTGCTATGCTATGGGTAATGTTATAATGTCTCTATATTAGTGAATTCATGTGTAATTATTATAAACTCTTGATTTATGTATAAATTATGATTGTATGGCTTATAGGCTATATCAATTTGATTATATTTGTATTGTAACTATGGTTCGTGACATCCACCATACCTAATTGAAGATTAAAAATGAAATTTGGTTGAAAACCATAGATCTTGAACCCTACTTGAATCTTGAGTGATCTTCATTAGTAAAACTTGGTAGAGAAAGAGTTTAGAGATAAGAGAGACCTTTTCATTTCAATTTTGAGTTTATGTTTTGATTTAGGAACAGGTGTAAAAATTACTTATAATCAATGTATACTTCACCGTTAAAATACCCAAAACGCCCCTAATTTAGTTGGACTTCTAAAATAGTCCAACTTGACCTTAGTAAGTGAAATCCCATCCATCCCTCACAAACTCCTTCACGAGCAATGAAGAATATTGTGAGCGATGGGGTTGCTCGTGAAGGGTGAGGCAGTAGCCTTTAAAATGGGGCATCACCCTAACACCCTAAATACTTTTGACGACCAAGCCCCCTTGCTCGCCAACATGCACCACAACCCTTTTAGTGGCTCGTGGTGTATTGGGCAATAGCTCCTCCAAACAATCTCACCTTGATTAAAACCAAGGAAACTCCACACCCAAGGATCTGGATTTTTTAAGGGTCACACCCAAACCACAAATTCCTTTGATGGGGTATCACTCAGAAGACGTCCGTCGTTGGGCATTCTTTGGTGGTGCCTGCAATCTGCCAGCTTCATTGTTAAGACTGAGGGTACTTTGGGAATTCAACCCAACTCTTATGAAATAGGAGCAAAGTTATTTTAGGTGTGTATGCATATTTTAAGAGTATTTAATTCATTAAACTTTCATTTATACCCTAGAAACTAGATCAAAACCCTTACCTCTCAAAGATTCTTCAAAAACATCCATGCGAGCTCAAGGTGAAGATGGAGCTTGATGATGGATCTTCAATGGAGTTTCTTCTTCAATTCTCTTTGGATTATTATAATAAGGTATGGGATTTATTTATTAAAGGCTTGATATCATCTTAATGTCTATTTTAAAGATGATTCTTAGAGACTTGAAAAAGATGAAAAACGTCGAATTTCTACTCTAAGTCTTGGATTGTTGCATGAAATGTTTTCACACATGAAGATATGATAATATT
>JAKWIY010000131.1:0-44837 GCA_027704805.1 Solanum corneliomulleri | reverse complement strand
TCGCGATACATCTTGGTTGCACCAGGATGTATAGAATATCCGGAACTATGAGCCTCTGTCAGAATAGTGGTGATCAAATCATCGATGCGGGGTACACATACCCTTCCCTTAATCCTCAAAACACCTTCCCATCGATTATTGCTTCCCTAGCCTCTCCTTGCAACACTTTATCTCGAATTCGCCTTAGTTTATCATCATTAACTGTTTTCCTTTGATCTGGTCAAGGAAAGAGGATCTTGCCTCTACACAAGCTAACAATCCTCCATTCTCATTTATTTCTAACCTCATAAGGTCATTAGCCAAAATCTGCACTTCTCTAGCCAATGGGCGTCTAGAAGCTTGCAAATAAGCTAGACTTCCCATGCTTCCGGCCTTTCTACTCAAGGCATCTGCCACAACATTCGCCTTCCCCGGATGATACAAAACAGTGATGTCGTAGTCCTTCAGTAGTTCCATCCATCTCCTTTGTCTCAAGTTCAAATCTTTCTGAGTAAAGACATACTGTAGACTACGATGATCCGTATAGATTTCACACTTAACCCCATATAAATAGTGCCTCCATTGCTTCAATGAAAATACTACCGCGGCCAATTCCAAGTCATGAGTTGGATAGTTACGTTCATGCACTTTTAATTGTCTTGAAGCATAAGCAATCACGTTCTTCTCTTGCATTAGCACTGCACCCAAACCCGAATAGGATGCATCACAATAAACAATGAAGTTCTTACCCTCTACCGGCAAGGTGAGGATAGGTGCGGTAGTCAACAAAGTCTTGAGCTTCTGAAAGCTTTCCTTACACTCATCCGACCATACAAATGGAACATTCTGCTTAGTCAAGTTCGTCAATTGGGAAGCAATAGAAGAGAATCCCTTGACGAATCGGCGGTAGTAGCTAACTAACCCCACAAACTCCTTATTTCTGACACATTAGTAGGCCTTACCCAGTTTTTCACACCGTCTCTATCTTAGATGGATCACCATCATCACCCCATCTTTATAAACCACGTGCCCCAAGAAGGACACTGAATCTAGCCAAAACTCACACTTGGAGAATTTCGCATAAAGCTTTTTCTTCCTCAACAACTCTAACACCATTCTCAAATGCTCCTCATGTTCCTTCTTACTTTTAGAGTATACCAATATATCATCTATAAATACGATCACAAAGAGGTCCAAATATGGCTTAAAAATCCCATTCATCAAGCTCATGAAAGCAGCAGGGGCATTCGTAAGGCCAAAAGACATTACCACAAATTCATAATGCCCATACCTAGTTCGAAAAGCAGTCTTTGGCACATCCGTTGCGCGTATTTTCAATTGGTGATAACCGGACCTCAAGTCTATTTTTGAGAAGACACAAGCACCTTGTAACTGATCGAACAAGTCATCAATGCGAGGAATGGGGTACTTGTTCTTAATAGTTACTTTGTTCAACTGTCGGTAATCTATGCACATTCGAAAGCTCCCATCCTTCTTCTTTACAACAAGACCGGAGCACCCCAAGGAGATGCACTTGGTCTAATGAAGCCTTTGCTCAACAACTCTTGAAGTTGTGCCTTTAACTCTCTTAACTCTGCGGGAGCCATTCTATAAGGGGGTATAGAAATGGGGCGAGTACCTGGTTCCAAATCAATGCAGAAGTCTATATCCCTATCTGGTGCATACCAGGAAGATCTGCAGGGAACACAACCAAAAACTCACGGACTACCGAAACTGACTCATCGAAGGTACTTAAGCAGTGTCATCCTTGAGATGTGCCAAGAAAGCTAAACAACCCTTTACTCACCATTTTCTTAGCACGAAGAAAGGAGATGATACGCACCGGATTGGAAGTGTAGTCGCCCTCCCACACTAACAGATCTGCCCCAGGCTTGTAACATCACAGTTTTAGCATTACAATCCAAAATCGCAAAATTCGGAGAAAGCCAAGTCATACCCAGAATTACATCAAAGTCACCCATTTCTAGAATAACCAAATCTACATAAGTGTTGCTCCCCACAAAATTCACCAAACAAGACCTATATACCTTTTCAACTATCACCGACTCACCCACCGGAGTATAAAAACGAATAGGCATGTCAAGTAATTCACAATGTAATTTTAGACCATTAGCAAATGATGAAGATAAATATGAAAACGTGGATCCAGGATCAAACAATACGGAAGCCATGAAATCACAAATCAAAAGGTTACCTGTGATGACAGCATCTGATGCCTCCGCTTCAGATCTCCCAGGGAAAGCGTAGCAATGGCCCCATTATTTGTCTGTCCGTTCCCCTACCATGTTGCGTAGTAGTGGCTCCGTTTTGCCCATCAACCCTGCCGTTTTGGTGACCACCATTACCTACCGACCACCACGTCCTCCAGAAAAGCGGCCTCTACCATGACCACCTCTACCTCTAGCTATCGGGGGTCTGTAACTCTGTTTTTGGACAATTCCTCCTAATATGTCCAATCTCCCCACATCCATAGCACTCTCTGGAGTCAGGCATAGGTCTCTCGGAGTAGTGTTGACCGTTCTGAGGTGGACCCCCAACTACAGTCTGTAGTGAAGACTGAATTGGTCGAACCGAGTGACCTCCGGAGTTCTGTCCTCTAGAGTAAGAACCATTAAACTCACCTCCCCTTCGAAACCTTTTTGATGTCGGTGTCGTGGTGAAGTCATCTGGTTTCACTCATTCCACCCTATCTCTATCACAAAGTCTACCACCTCTTGGAAGGATGTTGCCGTTGCCGCTATCTGTAATGCTGAAATCTGCAATTCTGACCTCAACCCCTTCACAAACGGCGGATCCGTTCTTGTGGACTGAAACAGAGTTGGGTGGCATATCTGGATAGTGCGCGAAACTTAGCCTCGTATGCATTAACCGTCATTCTACCTTGCTCTAGACTCAAGAACTCATCCCTCTTCATATCCCTCAAAGTCCGGGGGATATACTTTTCCATGAACAACTAGAGAATGATTCCCAAGTCATAGGTGGTGCCTCTGTTGGTTGAACTCAACATGTGGTCGCCACCACACATTTTGGCGTTTCCTTGAAACTGATAGCTCACGAACTCAACGCCAAACCGTTTACTATACCCATCTTGTGTAGTAGCTCATGACAATCAACCAGAAACGTAGGCATCCTCTGATTCTGCGACCTTAAAGACTGGAGGTTTCAACTTCAAGAACACTGAAAAGTTCATGCAGATCATTTGTCATAATAGGCCCAGTAGTCAGACGTGGAAATGTGCCTATTCCTAATGATGCATCCATGCGGGGAGCCATAGTAACCGCATGTCGTACCTCTGAAACCGGAGGTGTTGGTGCAGAAACCACTTGAGGTGCCTGACCCTGATCGGATAACCCGCTAAGATAAGCAAGTACCTGGTTGATCATCTCTGGGGTAGGTTGGGGTGGCATTTCCTCATTTTGCACTTGTTCAGTTTCCCCTTCCTCACCCTCTCTTACTACCTCCTCAGTCGGTGGAGGAGTCACTGCCCTAGTATCAGATGGGCTAAGGGCTCGTCCTCTTCCTCTAGAGGACGTCCTCCCACGACCTCTTCCACGGCCTCTTGCCGTTGTTCTCCTCGAGCCACAGCCCCAGTGGCTGGCTCAGTCGTTTCTTGTCTTTCCATTGTCGCTGCTGGTGCGGTCGTTGCTCTAGTTCTAACCATCTGCGAAATAGAATGAAGATGGTCAGATACAAATTTGTATCACCTAGATACCAATTGGACTCAAGTAGTAGCACGAAAGAAGAATGAAAGAATGGAATTTTCCTAAAGTCTTGTAGCCTCTCAAAGAAAAGTAAAGGCGTCCCCCTACCGTTCCTTAAGACTCTACTAGACCTGTTCTTGTGTGATGAGCCCAACGAACCTAATGCTCTGATACCAAGTTTGTCACGACCCAAATCGGGGACGCGACTGGCACCCCATTTACCCTCCTATTTGAGCGAACCACCCATCTAAACCTTAACATTTCAAGATATATCACAGAAAATAATGCGGAAGACTTAAACTCATAATTAAAATGATTCAAACTATTATTAATATCCCCAAAATCTGGAAGTCATCACACACAACAGAACATCTATCTCAATTTTCTAAACTAAAAACTGTCTAAGAAGCTAAAACAAAATACTAGCTAGTCCATGCCGGAAGTTCAAGGCATCAAGACTTGAAGAAGAAGACCCATCCAAGCTAGACGCATTAGCTCACCCTGAATTTCCGATGAAGTGAAGACTAGCTAGATCTACTGTTGAGTGGAAGTTGACGGAACGTTTGCTGCATTACACAAATAACAGGAAGAAAACATAAAGTAGGGGGTCAGTACAACCACAAGTACTGAGTAGATATCATCGGCCAACTCAAAATAGGAACAGTATATATCAATAATATGTAAATCAACTACAATACTCAACATGTAGCACAACAAGTGTATTAATCATCAATAATACCACCAAGTTCATCCATGAGGACTCAAGCCTCAATACCATACTCATTTGGGAACTAAGTTTATTAGATTGAGTATATTTATCATCTTTCAGATTCATTATCTTTCTTTCTCTTGTGTCGGTACGTGACACTCCGATCCCCTATCACTATGTGTCGGTACGTGACACTCTGATGCCCTAATTCTACGTGTCGGTTCGTGACACCGATCCCCTATATGTGTCGTACGTGACACTCCGATCCCCTATATGTGTCGGAACGTGACACTCCGATCCCCTACATGTGTCGGTACGTGACACTCCGATCCCCTAATTCTACGTGTCGGTTCGTGACACCCGTCCCACTAATACTATGTGTCGGAACGTGACACTCCGATCCCCTACATGTGTCGGTACGTGACACTCCGATCCCCTAATTCTACGTGTCGGTTCGTGACACCCGTCCCACTAATACTATGTGTCGGAACGTGACACTCCGATCCACTAATACTATGTGTCGGAACGTGACACTCCGATCCACTAACATCATTCTATCCATTCATCAAGCCTTCTCTATACCAAGCATCATCAATCCCATTACTTTAATTCATCAAGCCTTCTTTTATACCAAGGCATCATCATTAATATCATAGATTAAAGTTTCTTTCAAGATTTGGGATTCAATAGCTTCATCATGCTTTGTTTTATCAAAATCACATAATCATAATCATGAAGCATACAATTTAAGCATATAGTAGGGTTTACAATACTATCAACACATATCATTCACTATTAAGAGTTTACTACAAGTAGCATGAAAACCATAACCTACCTCCACCGAAGAATTGGAATCAACAAGCAATTTCCCAATCTTTGATATTCTCCTCAACCAATTCGATCGATCAATACTCTCTCTCTCTATTCTTTCTCTTTTGTTTTATTCAAACCCTCTTTCCTTTACCCTAATTATCATATAATTAAGAATAAAAGAGGACAATAGAACCCACTAATTAACATAGAGTTACCTCTTTTAACCCCCCAAGTAATTAGACTTACTAATATTAACCCTCAATCTTTATAATTAAGGAAAGAATAGTCCAAAACGACCCTTAAAACGTGTAGAGAATCCTATTCTGACTGGGATCTGCGCGACCTGTGACGGGCCGTCGTGCCTGCGATGGTCCGTCACGATGGTCGTCGCAGCCTCCCAAAGTCCAGGTGAACTGCGACGGCCCGTCACACCAGTGACGGTCCGTTCTGCACCTCCGTCCTAACGGTCAGAAACTCATTTCTTGTACCAAATTCTCAAAAGTTGAAGTGTTTTGCAACGGGATCTCACGACGGTTCATCGTGGATGTGATGGCACGTCCTGCAGGTCCGTCACAATTTACAGAAAGTCGATTTTCAGTATCCAATTTCAGAATTCTAAGTGTCCATGGAACAAACCTCCTCGACGGGCCGTCGTTACCACGACGGTCCGTCGTTACATCCGTCGTCCCAGCCAGTTTTTCCAGAAGTAAAATCTGTTGCTCAAAGCGACTAAACAGGTCGTTACAATAATAGATGTTGAATTGGTTTTTATTAATGAGTTTAAGTCTTCCGCATTACTTTCTGTTGATATTATATTGAAATGTTAGAGTTTAGATTGGTTGGTTCGCTCACATAGGAGGGTAAGTGTGGGTGCCAGTCGCGGCTCGGTTTTGGGTCTTGACAAACTTGGTATCAGAGCATTAGGTTCATTGGTCTCATAACACAATAACGAGTCTAGTAGAGTCTTAAGGAACGGTAGGGGGATGCCTTTACTTTTCTTTGAGAGGCTATAAGACTTTAGGAAAATTCCATTCTTTCCTTCTTTCTTTCGTGCTATTACTTGGATCCAATTGGTATCTAGGTGATACAAATTGGTATCGACCATCTTCCCTCTATTTCGCAGATGGTTAGAACTAGAGCAACGACTGCACCACCCAACACCGGCAAGACAGGAAGCGTCTGAGCCAGCCACTGGGGCTGTAGCTCGGAGAGGAACAGTGGCAAGAGGCCGTGGAAGAGGTCGTGGGAGGATGTCCTCTAGAGGAAGAGGACAAGCACCTAGCCCATCTGGTACTAGGGCAGTGACTCCTCCACCAACTGAGGAAGTGGTAAGAGAGGGTGAGGAAGGGGAGAATGAGCAAGTGCAGAATGAGGAATTGCCACCCCAACCTACCCCAGAGATGATCAATCAGGTTCTTGCTTATCTTAGCGGGTTATCTGATCAAGTCCAGACACCTCCAGTGTTTTCTACACCAGCACCTCAGGTTCCGGAAGTACGACAGGCCGCTGTTGGGGCTCCCCGCATGGATGCCTCATTGGAAATAGGCACATTTCCTCGTCAGACTACAGGGCCTATAATGACAAATGATCAGCATGAACTTTTCAGTAAGTTCTTAAAATTGAAACCTTCAGTCTTCAAGGGTGCTGAATCTGAGGATGCCTACGATTTTCTGGTTGACTGCCATGAGCTACTACACAAGATGGGTATAGTAGAACGGTTTGGTGTTTAGTTTGTGACTTATCAGTTCCAAGGGAACGCCAAAATGTGGTGGCGGTCACATGTTGAGTGTCAACCAACAGAGGCACCACCTATGACTTGGGCCTCATTCTCTAGCTTGTTTATGGAGAATTATATCCCCCGAACTTTGAAGGATAGGAAAAGAGGAGAGTTCTTCAGCCTAGAGCAAGGTAGAATGTCGGTTACTGCATATGAGGCTAGGTTTCGTGCACTTTCCTGATATGCCACCCATCTTTGTTTCAGTCCACAAGAGCGAATTCGCCGTTTTGTGAAGGGGTTGAGGTCAGAGTTGCGGATTTCAGCCTTACAGGTAGCGGCTACAGCGAAATCCTTTCAGGAAGTGGTAGACTTCGTGATAGAGGTGGAAGGAGTGAAACTAGATGACTTCACCATGGCATCGACATCGATAATGTTTCGAAAGGGAGGTGAGTTTAATGGTTCTTACTCTAGAGGACAGGGTTCCGGAGGTTACTCAGTCCGACCAATTCAGTCTTCACTACAAACTGTAGTTGGGGGTCCACCTCAGACCGGTCAAAACTTCTCTGAGAGACCGATGCTCGAATCCAGAGAATGTTATGGATGTGGGGAGACTGGACACATTAAGAGGTATTGTCAAAGACAGAGTTACAGACCTCCCACAGTCAGAGGTAGAGGTGGTCATGGAAGAGGTCGTCATCCTGGAGGGCGTGGTGGTCGAGGTAATGGTGGTCACCAAAACGGCCGGGGTGATGGGCAAACAGGAGCCACTACATCACAACATGGTAGGGGCAATGGGCAGACAGGCGATAGGGCCCATTGTTACGCTTTCCCTGGGAGATCTGAAGCGGAGACATTTGTTGCTGTCATCACAGGTAATCTTTTGGTTTGTGAATGCATGGCTTCTATATTGTTTGATCCTGGATCCACATTTTCTTATGTATATTCCTCATTTGCTAATGGTCTTAATTTACATTATGAATTACTTGATATGCCTATTCGTGTTTCTACTCCGGTGGGTGAGTCTGTGATAGTTGAAAAGGTATATAGGTCTTGTTTGGTGAATTTTGTGGGGAGCAATACTCATGTAGACTTGGTTATCTTAGAAATGGTTGACTTTGATGTAATTATGGGTATGACTTGGCTCTCTCCAAATTTTTCAATCTTGGATTGTAATGCTAAAATTGTGACGTTAGCCAAGCTTGGGACAAACCCGTTAGTGTGGGAGGGCGACTACACTTCCACTCCGGTGCGTATTATCTCCTTTCTTCGTGCTAAGAAAATGGTTAGTAAGGGGTGTTTAGCTTTCTTGGCACATCTCAGGGATGACACTACCCAAGTACCTTCAATTGAGTCGGTTTCGGTAGTCTGTGAGTTTCTGGATGTGTTCCCTGCAGATCTTCCTGGTATGCCACCGTATAGAGATATTGATTTTTGCATCGATCTGGAACAGGGTACTCGCCCCATTTCTATACCCCCTTATAGAATGGCTCCCGCGGAATTAAGAGAGTTAAAGGCTCAACTTCAAGAGTTGTTGAGCCAAGGCTTCATTAGACCAAGTGCATCTCTTGGGGTGGGTGTTATTTGTGAAGAAGAAGGATGGGAGTTTTCGGATGTGCATAGACTATAGACAACTGAATAAGGAACTATTAAAACAAGTATCCTCTTCCTCGCATTGATGACTTGTTCGATCAGTTACAAGGTGCTTGTGTCTTCTCTAAGATTGACTTGAGATCCGGTTATCATCAATTGAAAATACGGGCAACGGATGTGCCAAAGACTGCTTTTCGGACCAGGTATGGGCATTACGAATTTGTAGTGAGGTCATTTGGTCTTACGAATGCCCCTGCTGCTTTAATGAGCTTGATGAATGGGATTTTTAAGCCATATCTGGATTTCTTTGTGATCGTATTTATTGATGATATACTGATATACTCAAAGAGCAAGAAAGAACATGAGGAGCATTTGAGAATTGTGTTGGAAGTATTAAGGGAGAAAAGGCTTTATGCCAAATTCTCTAAGTGTGAGTTTTGGCTGGATGCAGTGTCCTTCTTGGGGCATATGGTTTCTAAGGATGGAGTGATGGTGGATCCTTCTAAGATTGAGACAGTGTAGAATTGGGTAAGACCTACTAATATGTCAGAGATAAGGAGCTTTGATGGTTTAGCTAGCCATTACCGTCGATTTGTAAAGGGATTCTCTTCCATTGCTTCCCAATTGATGAACTTGACTAAGAAGAATGTTCCATTTGTATGGTCGGACGAATGTAACGAAATCTTTCAGAAGCTCAGGACTTTGTTGACTACTGCACCAATCCTTACCCTGCCAGTGGAAGGTAAGAATTTCATTGTTTATTGTGATGCATCCTATTCTGGTTTGGGTGCAGTGCTAATGCAAGAGAAGAGTGTAATTGCTTATGCTTCAAGGCAATTAAAAGTGCATGAACGTAACTATCCAACTCATGATTTGGAATTGGTCGCTGTAGTGTTTGCATTAAAGCAATGGAGACACTATCTGTATGGGGTTAAGTGTGAAGTCTATACGGATCATCGTAGCCTACAGTATGTCTTTACTCAGAAAGATTTGAATTTGAGACAGAGGAGATGGATGGAACTACTGAAGGACTATGATATCACTATTCTGTATCATCCAGGAAAAGCTAATGTTGTGGCAGATGCTTTAAGTAGAAAGGCAGGAAGCATGGGAAGTCTAGCTCACTTGCAAGTTTCTAGACGCCCGTTGGCTAGAGAAATCCAAAACTTGGCTAATGAGTTTATGAGGCTAGAAGTAAATGAGAAGGGAGGATTTTTAGCTTGTGTGGAGGCGAGATCTTCTTTTCTTTACAAGATCAAGGGAAAACAGTTTGATGATGAGAAACTAAGACGAATTCGGGATATAGTGTTGCGAGGAGAGGCTAAAGAGGCGATAATTGATGAGGAAGGTGTTTTGAGGATTAAGGGAAGGGTATGTGTGCCCCGTGTTTATGATTTGATCCACACTATTCTTACAGAGGCTCATAGTTCCGGATATTCTATACATGTGGGTGCAACCAAGATGTACCGTGACCTAAAACAACACTTTTGGTGGAGTAGAATGAAGCGCGACATTGTTGATTTTGTTGCCAAATGTCCAAATTGTCAACAAGTAAAGTATGAACACGAGAGGCCCGGAGGAACACTTCAAAGAAAGCCCATTCCTGAATGGAAGTGGGAGAGAATTGCAATGGATTTCGTGGTTGGTATTCCAAAGACATTGGGAAAGTTTGATTCTATTTGGTAATTGTGGACAGATTAACTAAGTCTGCTCACTTCATTCCAGTCAAGGTGACCTACAATGCAAGGAAGTTAGCCAAAATCTATATCTCAGAAATCTTTCGATTGCATGGAGTTCCACTCTCCATCATATCAGATAGAGGTACGCAGTTTACTTCTAAGTTTTGGAGAACATTGCATGCGGAATTTGGTACTAGGTTGGACCTTAGTACAACATTTCACCCTCAGACTGATGGTCAGTCTGAGCGAACGATTCAAGTGTTGCAAGATATGCTTCGTGCATGAGTGATAGAATTTGGTGGTCATTGGGATGACTTCTTACCCTTAGCAGAATTTTCGTACAACAATAGCTATCACTCAAGCATTGATATGGACCCATTAGAAGCATTGTATGGTAGGATATGTAGGTCTCCCATCGGTTGGTTTGATGCATTTGAGGTTAGACCTTGGGGTACTGACCTTTTGAGGGATTCATTAGAGAAGGTGAAATCTATTCAAGAAAAGCTTTTAGCGGCGCAAAGTAGGCAAAAGGAGTATGCGGATCGAAAGGTTAGAGACTTAGAGTTCATGGAGGGTGAACAAGTCTTGCTGAAGGTTTCACCCATGAAAGGGGTGATGCGGTTTGGTAAAAGAGGTAAGCTAAGCCCAAGGTATATTGGACCATTTGAAGTACTTAAGCGAGTAGGGGAGGTGGCTTATGAATTAGCCTTGCCTCCAGGGCTGTCCGGAGTGCATCCGGTATTTCATGTGTCTATGTTGAAAAGATACCATGGGGATGGAAACTACATCATTCGTTGGAATTCAGTACTTCTTGATGAGAATTTGCCTTATGAGGAGGAACCTGTTGCTATATTAGATAGAGAAATTGCAAGTTGAGGTCGAGGGAGATTGCATCCATCAAGGTTCAATGAAAGAATCGACCAGTTGAAGAGTCCACTTGGGAGAAGGAGGCTGATATGCGAGAAAGATACCCACACCTGTTTACAGATTCAGGTACTCCTTCTCGCCCTTGTTTTTCTTCTTGTAATCGTTCGGGGACGAACGATGGGTAAATTGGTATCTATTGTAACGAACTGTTTAGTCGTTTTGAGCAGCAGATTTTATTCTGGAAAAACTGGCTGAGACGACGGACCCCACGACGGACCGTCATGGGCACGACGGACCGTCGAGGGGGTCTCGTTTCAAAACACTTAGAAATTCCGAAATTTGGGTACTGAAATCGACTCTCTGAACTTCGTAACAGAATGGCAGGACGGACCGTCATGGGAACGACGGACCGTCACACATCTTTCACAGAAATTAAGTCTCTGAACTCTGTGACGACATGGCAGGACGGACCGTCGTGGGCACGACGGACCACCACAGGCTCTTCAAGGAAATTTAGTCTCTGAAGTGTGTGACGGAAGCAGCAGGACGGACCGTCGCAGGCACGACGGGCCGTCATAGGCTGCCTAATCCCAGGCTGGGTCGGATTTCGGTTAAGTAATTTAAGGGGCGTTTTAGACTATTCCTGCTATAATTATAAATTTAGTGGGTTAATGTTAATAAGTCTAATTACTTGGGGGTTAAAAGAGGTAACCTTGAGTTAATTAGTGGGTTACTATTACCATCTTTTATACTTAAATATATGCTAATTAGGGTAAAAGAAAGAGGGTTTGAATAAGAAAAATAGAAAGAACAAAGAGAGAGAGAGAGAGGATCGAACGAGAAAGAGGAGAAACGAAGAGGAAACAAAGCTTTAGGGAATTTGCTTGCTTGATCACTAATCTTCGGTGGAGGTAGGTTATGGTTTTATGCTATTCGTAGTAAACTCATAATAGCGAATGATATGTATTGATAGTATTGTAAAAACCTTCTATATGCTTTAGCTGTATGCTTGCATGAATGTGATTATATAATTGGGATAAAATAAGCATGATGAAGCTATTGAATCCTAAATCTCGAAGAAACCCTAATCTACTTTGTTAATGATGATGCCTTGGTATAAAAAGAAGGCTTGTTGATCGAAAGTAGTGAGATTAGGGGATCGGGTGCCACGTTCCGGTACCAGGATAGTATATGAGGATCGGAGTGTCACATTCCGACACAAGGATAGTATATGGATCGGGTGCCACGTTCCGGTACCTGGATAGTATAGAGGATCGGAGTGTCACGTACCGACAACAGGATAGTATATGGATCGGGTGCCACGTTCCGGTACCAGGATAGTATAATGAGGATCGGAGTGTCACGTTCCGACACCAGGATAGTATATGGAGCGGAGTGTCACGTACCGACACGAGAGGAATAAAGATAATGAATCTTGAAATATATTAATATGCTCAATTTAATGAACCTAATTCCCAAATGAGTATGGTATTGAGGCTTGAGTCCTCATGTGTGAACTTGGCGGTACTTAGTAATGATTATAGAACTTGTTGTTGCTACATGTTGAGTATTATAGTTGATTTTATAATATTACTTGATATATATTGTTTTCTATTTTGAGTTGGCCGATGATATCTACTCAGTACTTGTGTTTGTACTGACCCCCTACTTGTATGTTTCTTCCTTTGTTATATGTGGAGTGCAGCAAACGTGCCGTCGTCTTTAACTCAACCGCAATTCTAGCCCGTCTTCATTACACCGGATTTTCAGGGTGAGCTAATGTTTCTAGCTTGGACTGGATCTTCTTCTTCATGTCTGGATGCCTTGAAGTTCCGGCATGGACTAGCTTTTACTTGTTTTAGCTTCTTAGAGTACTCTTAGTTTAGTAATTTGATCATAGATGTTCTTGTGGTGATGACTTCCAGATTTTGGGGAATAATAGATGTTGAATTGGTTTTTATTAATGAGTTTAAGTCTTCCGCATTACTTTCTGTTGATATTATATTGAAATGTTAGAGTTTAGATTGGTTGGTTCGCTCACATAAGAGGGTAAGTGTGGGTGCCAGTCGCGGCTCGGTTTTGAGTCGTGAAATTAGATCTGTGATCAAGTCTTATTTTTCTTATTCAGACCCTTTTAAAGACAATTTTATTTTTTCACAAAAAATAATTGTGCTCCATATTTTTCTCCTAAAAAACAAGTCTCTTTCATTCTCCAACTTATTAATTATACAAATTACTTTCCTTAAACTTTTAATTTTTTTTCTAGCTACTTGTTATCAAGAACTAATAAAATTTATTATAATTATGTTATTTGATTAAAGTTCAAAACAACTTCATAAATATGTGTTATTGAAATAAAAAAAGATGATTACATTTTATATAGAAATCATTATTATTATATTATAATTTATGTAATTAGTCCACTTGGTTCCATTTCATTTTCATCAAAAATAAAATATTTATTTATGAATTAAATATCTTAACACACATACGCAAGTACAAGCACATACACAATTATATTTAGTGAGTAAATCTATAGACAAGATCTTTATCATTCATCTGTGTATTAAGATGTATTAATCTTAATGAAATAAACAAGGCTTGATACTAAAAAGGGAATTTGCCACCAAGCCAGTATCCCTCGAGTCCTAGCCATGGTTACCAAGACATCGAATTGTTATAACTAAATCGTTTATTTTGAATGACTACTAGCAAGAAATGTTATGAAATAAATATATAAGATCTTTTTACCTTAACGTTTAGTTTGAATCCTCAAAATGAAAAATTAGAAAAAAATGCTTTTCTTTTTTAGTTTTACATGATCCAAATCCCAATCGACCAAACTAATAGGTTTGGATACATCTGGTTATAATAAAATACAATTAATCAGGGAAGGACACATGGATGATCTATTTTTATGGTACATTTATGCATAATACTTGAAACATCAATATTAACGTTAGATACATATAAAGACAGAAATGAAAAATGACAGAAAGAGAGTTAGAAATAGTTAACCGCCTCATAAAAATGACTTCAAATTAATAATCTGTTTATACATAAATTATGAATTACTATCACTCATCATGTATAAAATATTTACAAGCAATTGATGTTTGGAAATTTTTGATCCTGTAACTCATTCTCCACCGACCTTTTATCTATATCATCATATATTTCATATATTTTCTTCATATTAGCATGAGAAGTACTCCCAAGCTCAAGATTCTTCATCTCCTCAATCAACTTTGCGTGGTTTGCTGAAAAAAGTGAAAAATCACTCTCATTTTTAACATTATGGACAAATTTTGGCTGAGTTGGAGAAGATGAAGGAGGGGGTTGAGCAAACAACCCGAAATTTGACGTATTTTTTGAAGGAATTTGTTGGGGATTAGGAGAATTTCCATGTCCAAAAGCAGTAGTACTGTAATAGTGATTATATGGTGGTGGTTGTAGTTGAGGGTTGCAAGGAACAATCATCCAATTACCATATGGACCATTTTCAATAATAATGTCTGGGTACGATTGGATGTATAAAGGGTATTGATACACAAAGGACCAATTGTACTTCATTTCAGGACGAAGCTCATTTAGTGTATGTGCGAAGAAACAGACTAGTCTGTTACACGACGTGCCAGCTTGGCACGGACTGGTCCTGTACTTCGCAGGGTGTAACCAGTACTCAAAAACTCCATGGCATAATTCACAATTATCTCCCTTTATGCAAGATGCAAATTTATAACCAGGGCAAGGAATTGGCAAATAGTTGTATTTCCTTGGGTCACGTCGACGTGCTTTTTCCCCTTCATGGGTAAAAGGGCAAGATGTCCAATCGTGACTGTAAAGTTTTGAGCACTTCTGTACCTTGTAAATGTACATACGAAAATTATCAGACTCATATAAATCTTGACTAATAAATTTCTGAAATCTTTGAGAATTTGCCTCTTGCCCCACAAATTCTTTGTGAAATAGGGAAGATGCTGAATAATAACTGAAATATCGACTATTTGTACAATCCATTTATTGGGATGGTACAATTGAAGAAATATATAATGAAAATTCAAAGAAAAAAGAAAAATATACTTGGAAACTAATGATATATTCTACACAAATATAAAATTAGTTTCCCAAAAATAGAATAAAGAAAAACTGTCTAATGTAGCTAGTATAGAAACTTTATATTTTTTTCCAAGGAGATAATTTCTTGTAGAATAGGAGAGTGAGTGTGGAATTGGTGCTTCAATAATGAGGTTGTATATAGCTAGAAGAACCAAATGTTATGTACTCTAAGTATACAATAATGTACGTCTAGTTAGTATTTTATCCATCTAAATTTATGTGACACATTTTTTTATAGATTAAATTGTAAATTCACTTTTTTTTACATATATAGATATACTTTTCATTTCTTTTTCAGCTTTCAAACTTTTAGAAGCACCAAATATATTACTAAACTGTCTTGCTAATTTTGGTACTTCCATATTACCAATGTTAGACATATAGGTAATTATTAGGATTTAACTTATATCTATTATATATCTATATAGTATAACTATATTTCTTATACAATTATGATGGGTATATCAGTGATTTCGATCGAGTGTTTGTGTGAAAATTTCTATCAAAAATAAGATCCATTCTTTTATATATTATTGTACATATTCTAGTTATAGCTACTACCTACCTTGAAATTTCAAGTACTTAAAATTATATCATGAAAAATCGTAATAAAAAAGAAGAGAGAAAATTAGCTTCTTCTCATGTGGATCCTGAACCGATAAATCTTAATCGGTTAAGTGCTGGATTATATGACATAAAAGTCCAATAAATCTCAATCGGTTAAGTGCTGGATTATATGACATAAAAGCTTTAAATGGGGATAAGAAATTAGGTTACAAAATAACAATAAATAATTTGTCATGTTTTGGAAGAAAGAAGCAAAACTCTACAAGGCATCATAACAACTAAATTAGCCACTTGTTTCTTTTATACAAAATTAGCATCACAAAAATAAGAAGAGGTAATTCAAACATCAAAGAGTTTTTTAAATTGTTTTGAAAGAATTGGTATTATTGATTACCTAAAATATATTTACTATGACATTTCATGATAAGTGGAATCAGTAATTAGAAAAATAAAAAAATATAATATGTTATAACAAGCTAAATTACATTGATAATATAAATACTTCTTATAAAATAGCAAAAATATATAAAAAATAAATTTATCATCTAAAAATGATCTTGACTAGGACAAAAGCAATTCTAGATCTAGAGAAAGACAAAAGTAAGAAAATTGATTTTTAGTCCTTGAAATTTTAAAAATATTAATTTGGATCCTTACAATAGCTAGATCAATACATATCAGTTTTTATTTATTGAATTGTGCAATTTTGATTCTTCAGCTAATTGTCATATTCAGAAGTTCAATGAATTATTAACTAACAAAAATTAAATATCCATGTGTTGGGTTAAGTTGTTATTCTTTGTTTGAGGCAATATGATTATTACAATTATAATATTTTAAATATAACATATATATTTTTCTATATAAGGAGATCATAGACTTATATTTTTTATTTTAGTTAAGGTAAAAATTCTCAATGAAAAATGACAAAGGTCAAAATCATAATTTATCGAACAGTAAATATTATAATTATTCAATAGTAGTAAAATTTCATATGATGAGAGTAAATTTTGATTATAAATTTATAATGGAACATTAACTGGGTTAGGCCGGAATTTAGGATAGCATGCGTAGGTTTGTGGGGTCCAATTCCTTTTATAGTTAAAATAGAATTATCTCAATCTTATGAGGCCTTTATAAAATGTATAAGTAATTATATACTCAATATAACCATGTATAATGTTTGGTTAATGATTCATACAGATCTGTATTTGTGGATTTTTATTTCAGTTTCAAAGATAATATGTGTATTTATGTTTGATTTATGATTAGTACATATGTGTTTAGTGTATCTGATATGCATAGCTCAAGAACAATCGAAGACAAGAAGATTTAGAAGTGAAAAAGAAGTTTTGATACAAAATTGATGAAACATAAATGAATTAAGACATAAAACTTACCAACAATGGGTGTGAAGGAATCATTGAAATCCCTTTCACTATTAACCAGAGGTCTCGAGTCCGAGCTATGAGTTGATGAATTTCATCATAGACATGCTTTATCCGGCCAGTAGATTTATTCAACCTTAATCTATATAATTTGGCAACTAAATTTCAAATATTGAATAACTTAAAAAGCATAGAATTATATTTAAACTAAAACACATAATTTTTTTAATGCAGACTTGATTTTCTAGGAATAAATATAAAGAGATCTGATTCTGATTTTATTTTATTTCCTACAAGTTTCGTTTTAAACATAAGTAATTTTTATACCTTAATAAACTCACCATGACAATTGAATAGAGAATAAATCTTTAATAGATGTAAGAAAAAATAAAAAGAAAGCAAAACAAAGTGAATTGTCAAGATTGGTGAAGATAAAATATTTGTGTGAAGATCAAAGCTTCATATGAACCTTATCAAATTACAGAAGCCTTGAGCTTGAAGAAGAAGACACTTCCTCTCCGAAGACTTCAAGAAGCCGACATCTGAGTACATATGAGTAGAATGAAGGAGTTGAGAGCTTCCCTAATTTCTTTTGGTTTAAATATTTGTATATTTGTTTCTTCTGTGCTTTTATTTTTCTTTTTGCCGGATTCGGCCTCTGTTCGAACAAATTCATTTAGGATTTAAAAAAAAATTATTGTAATTTTGTCCTAATTAGAGATTTATAGTTATAATTTTCTTAAATAACTACATGTTTTGGAAGGAGAGACATGTGAGACTAGAAGAGAGATGAGAGAAGTGAGTGATATTCGGGAGAGAGAGGAGAGAGGTATCCAAATAGGGAAAGTTACTCAAAAATATGAATGGTATTTTGATCTTTTCCTTACCCAATCAGTTTAAAACGAATTTTAGTAATATTTTGGGGACAAATATGATTTGGGTCAGATTTCAAAAATCCAGATACGCTTAGGGATTTAGATGAACATTCATTCAAGTCATTCCTTAGTTCTTTGATATACCGTGGTTTCACGGTATTATTAATACTTTTTCCTTATGTTTAGTGTGTCCAAAATCCTTTTTGTGCTAATTTTCATATAAGTTTCTCTTTGTTTTGCAGGAAATTTGTCCAAAGCAGAATGCGGAGATTTTGAGCAAAAAAATGCAGAAGAGACCACCTACGGAGCTAATGACGGTCCGTCGTGCTTGTGACGGTCTAAAGGTGGCAGCGTAGTGCAGCTGCTGAAGGAAGATGAGGTGTCTGACCAAGTGTGAGATTATGAAGCTTGTGACGGTCCGTCGTGGCTATGACGGTCCGTCCTGCAGGTTCGTCGTGAAGTTCAGAGAAGTGATCCAGTACCCAGATTCCAAGAGTTGAAGTGTTTTGGAACGAAGACCCTCGACTGACCGTTGTGCCTATGACAGTCCGTGATACTTGCCGTCGAGGGGAATGAAGAGAGCAGCAGAAGAAATTGCACAAATATGAGACGACGGAGTCCATGTTGGTCCATCGTGACCACGACGGTCCATCGCGAGGTCCGTCGACCCAGCCGCGTTTTGCCAGATTTCCAGTAATTAAAGTCCTTGTTTAGTTAGGTTTTTGTTTTTTTTTATAAATAATTCGAAAAACCTCGTTTTTGAGGTTAGACTCTAGGAGATTAGACATCAGATTTTTAGACTTTGTGTATAAGTGTTGGATTTTGCGATTCTTGCAAGTGATTTTTGGTTATTAATCAAGCAAACTTTTGGATTTTAATCTTTCTCATTGAAGTAAGTACATGAATTCTTATCTACTATCTTTTAATATTGTTTTTATGGCTATGAGTAACTAAACTCCATAACTAGGGTTGTGGGAACCATAGGCAAATAATGAGATAAAACCTAACTAAAATAACAATGCTAGATTAGTGTCTTGCATGTATTAATAATTCTTCGCTTAGAAGTCTTTTTAACGGAGGCCAACGTTAGAACTCGCCTTAATGCTACTTGCCGGACCAACGAGGTAGATAATAGGAAATTAACATAGATTTAGTGTATACTATCTAATAGGCTAGTATTGATTGGTACGAGGTAATTACTTAGTCAAATATTGAATACGATGCTTAATATGAGGGAAGGATCAGGGTTAGGATAGCAACACACGTAGCCGGACAAAGGTGCGGAGTGAGATTTTCTGGATGGTGGACCAAGGATTAAGAAATACATAACTTATCACTTTGCATGCAAGATACTAGGAAAGAATTTTTATAGTTAGAATTATAAAGTTATGAACCTGTGGGGAACACGTAAACCCTAGTTACTTTGATTAATTGATTAAAATCCAACTGTCAAAGCTGTTAAGTGTCTCTTTCAAGTTCGTTATTTATTTTCACTCATTTAGAAATAGAAACCCCCCTTTTATTGTTTTACTTTCCAAGGAAGTCATTGACCAAACAATAATGTCTAGACTATTTTCCTCGTGGGAAGGATCCCAACCACACTAGTTGGGTTATTTACTTGACACGACCGCTTTACTTCCTATTTGAGAAGTAAGTTTGAGCGTATCAATTTTGGCGCCACAGCCGGGGATTATAGCTTTTAGATTAACTTTAACCTATTACTATAGTTTATTTGATATTTTCTTGATTTTACTTTGTTTTATTGTTTTTGATTTCTTTTTCAGAACTATCCTCCTTGTATGCCAAATACACGGAGAGGAAGAGAACCCTTGTTTCCCTACGATCACGAGTTAGAGCGTACACAGCGCAATATGAATCGAAACTTGGGAATAAATGATGAGGATCCAAATCAGAACATCCCAGCTCCAGTTGATGTTCATGGTAAGATGTTACCCGATGCTCCGGGTGAACATTAACAGAGGGGACAAAATCCCCTTCCACGGCGCCAATCATACTACAGAGGGTATGATAACATAGTAGACTCAGATGGGCCTCTTGTCTTGCCCCCTCTACCCACAGGCCACACTTTTGTGGTAACTAGTAGCCTGATGCAAATGCTCACTGCCAGAGGTTTGTTTTTCAGGGATACCTTCTGAGGATCCACATGCCCATATAGCTAAGGTAAGGGCAGTGTGTAAAAGTTGTGTGGGGAGGCCTGATTTGGATCTAGATGTAATAGGGCTCAGAGTGTTTCCTCTCTCACTGACGGGAGAGGCGGCTATGTGGTTCACTGAGCTCCCATACAATTCAATCTTCACTTGGAACCAACTAAGGGATGTCTTCTTAGCACGCTACTATCAAGTCTCCAAGAAACTAAACCACAAAGACAAAGTGAATAACTTTGTCGCACTACCAGGAGAGTCAGTTAGTAGTTCTTGGGATAGATTCACCACATTCTTGAGAAGTGTTCCAAATCACCGTATAGATGATGAGTCACTGAAGGAATACTTCTATCGGGAACAGGATGATAACAACAAAGCGTTGTTGGACACTATAGCAGGTGGATCTTATGGATAATGCCTTTATGCTGAGATTGCTGAAAAATTAGAGAAAATCTCCCGGAATAACAAAGCTTGGAGTACTAGAAAGTCTGATACAGGGAGAAAAACCTTTGCAGTACAGTCCACTCACAACCCAGTCACAGATGAGATTCGGGAAGAATTGGCTCAGATGAGAACTGATCTTGTGTTGGTACTAAAACATGTCACAGGGGGTGCAGAAAAGATAAATGCAGTCAACTACTTGGCTAAACCACCAACCTCCTAATGATGAGTGCTATTATGCAGAGGACACTTATGCAGTAAATGAGCAGACGAAGGGTTTCCGATCAAGCGCCCAAGGCTCAATCATGATAATTAGCGCCAAGGTCAAGGGAACCAAGGTCGGAACTATGGTAACTACAACCGTGAGGGTCATTATGTCCGAGATGGAAACTACAACCGCGACATCAACTTTAACAGGGATAACTATGCTAATAGAAACAACAGGAATGGGCCATATGTCCCTCCTTAAAATCGTGAAGTTACTCCTAGGGATGGTGGAGATAGTATGGCGCGAGTTGAGGATATGTTGCACAAAATGATGAGGAGGTTCGACACTACTGATGAACACATTAAAGAGTTGAGGTGTGATTTAGCTAGTATTGGGCAAAAAGTTGATACACATACAATTTCGATTAAACAGATCGAATTGCAAGTGGCCCAATTATCTGCTACAGTGAACACACAGCAATCGGGCACTCTTCCTAGAAACACTGTCCAAAATCCAAAGAATGATGCGCACTGTATGGCAATCACTACTCGGGGTGGTAGGCAAACCATTGACCCACCTATGCCATCTACTGAGGAAAATGTGAGAAAGGATAATGACAATGTGGTAAAGGGTAGTGGTGAAGTAGAGGAAAGTAATGGAAAAGAAGCAGAAGTACCTATCAAGGTAATTCCCATGCCTAGGCCACAACTACCCTTCCCTCAGAGATTAGTGAAAAAGACCGAGGATGGTAAATACCGGCGTTTCATAACAATGTTGAAGCAGCTTTCTATCAATGTTCCTTTGGTAGATGCTCTAGCACAAATGCACGGTTATGCCAAATTTATGAAAGATCTGGTCACCAAGAAAAGATCGGTCACTTTCGAGGATGATGATAGACTGCAACATTGTAGTGCTATTTCTACAAGATCCCTCGTACAAAAGAAAGAAGATCCTAGTGCGTTCACTATTCCTTGTACAGTTGGGTCATTACATTTTGCGAAGCATTATGTGATCTGGGGGCAAGAATAAATCTCATGCCCCTCTGAATTTACAAGAAGTTGGGTTTGGGGGATCCAAAACCCACTGCGATGCGACTACTGATGGCTGATCGGACAGTGAAACGGCCTATAGGGATACTCCATGATGTGCTAGTAAAAGTGGAGTCATTCATCTTTTCGGCTAATTTTGTTATTCTTGATTGTGAGGTCGATTTTGAAGTGCCTATTATTCTGGGGAGGCCATTCCTTGCTATAGGTAGAGCATTAGTTGATATGGAGAAGGGACATATGACATTTCGGTTGAATAATGAAGAAGCGACCTTCAACATTTGTAGGACCATAAGGCAGAGTGGTGAGCTCCAATCAGTATCGCCATATCCCACAAAAAAAAAGATGAAGAAGGAGACTAAACAGAAAAATGCAAAACAAGAGTTTATGGTTGGGGATTTGGTGCTTGTAGACAGTTTTTGGGTGCCTTGTCTTCCGGGCAAGCTCAAGTCCAAATGGACTGGCCCTTACTCGATTAACCAAGTATTCCCTCATGGAGCAGTTGAGTTAAAAGCCAAGGAGGGAGTGCGGTTAAGAGGAATAGACATAGAATAAAACTCTATTTTGGGCATAAAGAATCGGGGAATAAAGTGATAGAGGCATACCATCTTGATGAAGTCTGAGTAATCAAGGGTCCCCAGTCGTGCCGCGACATTTAATCAGGCGCTTGTTGGGAGGCAACCCAATACTTATAGTCTTTTTAGTAATGGTAGCATTTTTCTACTAATGACTTTTTAAATTTACAGGCACATCACCAGGAAATTCTACATCGACGGACCATTGCGCCTGCGACGGACCGTCGTATGCATCCGTCGTACCAGGTACGTTTTTTTATTATTTTTAAAATAGGGCACACACGACGGAACCAATGACGGGTCGTCACAACTGCGACGGACCGTCGTCGGGGAACCGTCGTGTGATTAATGAGTTATACCGGACCCGACCCGGCTGGACCCTTTTTCAAAATCAGATCGTTTAAACCCCCCAACCCCTCATTTCACCCCATTCCTTCATTATTCCTCTCAGCTCCCCTATGTTTTCAAATTCCTCATTCCCTCCCACCGATCATTGCCCCCTAAAATTGTCCAACTCCCTAGACTTATCATCTACTAGTCGGAGCTGCTGCTGTGGGTGTCAACTTTGCCAAATGAGTAATTGTCCATTTGCTTTTTCTGGATTTCTAAGGTATGTGTCTCTAAATTTATACTCATTTATCTTGCCTTATTGTTTACTAGTTAGTATTAAGCTTAGTTCCTCGTCGTATGTTGGTTACTTTAGACGATTCGGTCTAACCTAGGTTAGAAATGTTCGAAATTGCCTTGTTTACCACCCTAGATATAGGTGCTTTTGCATTGCTAGTTTCCTAGGTAGTTGGGTTAGACACATGTAGGTCCAAAACACTACAAGGTTGATGTGGGTTCATCGGGGATGCTTAGGGTACCCTCAGTTCTTTCACTGTTATTCAGAACGAGCCCAATGACGGACCATCGTACCCATGACAGACCGTCGTAGAGTCCGTTGCAAAAGCCCTAGCACCCCTTTCCCAATGGACACATGTGACGGATCATCATACTTACGACGGTCCGTCCTGCACAACCGTTCTGGTTGCCAGAGACCCTATTTCTAAGGGTCTCTCATTTTTTTCTAAGTGTCCTTCAACGGACATATGCAACGGACCGTCGTATCTACGACGGGCCGTCCTGAACGACCGTCATGACGGTCAGAGACCCCTCTCCTAAGGGTCTCCATATTTTTTCCCAATTGTTCTACGACGGACATCTACGACGGACCGTTGTACCTGTGACGGTCCATTCTGCACATACCGTCTTACTAATCAGAGACTCTCTTTCAGGGTTCTCTATTTATACATAGTCCAAGTAAAAAACGACGGACCCTACGATGGTCCGTCATAGTCATGACGAGCCGTCACCAGGCTTGTCTTGTGTCACTATTTCTACAACAATGACATACTATTTTCAATGTTTTATTTCATATGATCTCGCTTGTCTTGTTTGCCACTACTTGTACTAACATTGATCCTTTGAAGGTACTATATACTATGGCACCCAAGCAAGACCAAAGCTACGTACGCGGTAGATCAAAGTCTGTCGCCCCGTCTGCCCGCATCATCATCGGCTCTGATGATGAGCGTGACCCTGAGTATGTGCCCCCAAGAACTTCCACACCTTCCCGTACTGCACGTGCTCCCAGAGCCACACCCAAAAAGGTGGCGTCTGGCATAGTCACTGCCTCCCAGTCTGATGAGGAGCGCACACTTACCGCCACACCCTCTGGGTCGGCCACAAATGAGGAAGGAGCGTCTGGATCCTTAGGAGTACCATGGTCCGAGGAAGCCTCTGGCTCTGCTGAGGTTCGCGCACCCGCCACTACTGCAGCGTCGGCCTCGTCTGATGAGGCTGACAGTTCAGATTCTACATCCGGCTCACTAGCTCAGGTCCCCACCCCAGCCACTGACCAGCCCAACCGGTTGTGTGTCGATAGGCAGTTTCAAGTCTACTCCAATGCCAAGTTCCTGACTGATAAAGGAGTGATGACTCGAACACTCACTTTGGAGCGGCGGGTACATACAGGGAGTCTCCCGACGATGCGTGAGATCCACAACCTCTTCACCGGGCATCGCTTGGAGTGGACAACACTTCTGTTGGGACGATACATTGAAGAAATGGTCCAAAAGTTCTACGCATCCTACGTAGCGACTCTCCGATCACAGATCGATAGGCGGGCTTCCCCCGCTAAACAGGACCCACTGGAGCAGGTCCGAGTCCGGGGCGTACAGGTTAACATTTCCCTGCCAGCTATCCGCCGGTTTCTATACGGCGAGAGTACTGATGATACTCGGACCCCCCTCACTGCTGAGTTTGACTACTGCTGGCAGATAGTTAAGGATGACTAATTCTTGCGCGTGCCATAACTGAGAAAGACCACCAAGAGGTGGATGGCCCTGCACTTGTCAGTAGATGGAGAGGGTGCCGATTGGGTGACTGAGCCAAAGGGGGCCATCAAGAAGGCCAACCTCACGTTCACAACAAAGTTCTTGTGGCTGCTTGTCCGTCACTACATTTCCCCCACAGCTTCTGATAATATCGTTACCTGGGATCGAGCAGTGTTTATGGCGGCGATGATAGCCGGATTCTAGGTGGACTTCGCATGGCTTCTCCAGGCAGTCATGCACGAGAGGGCATTCAAGGTCACTACTACCCACCCTTTCCCGTGCATGATCTTTACCCTTTACAGGTCCGCAGGTGTGCCCATATGGCACGTAGATCAGCTTAAGACCCCGCAGGGCACTGTTGACGTCGGCCTCATCAGAGACGAGGCCAAAGAGTTGGCTCCACGCAGAGGGCCCCATACAAAGCTACCCCCACTTGCTGCTGATCTTGATGATACGGTAGCCCAGGCCCGCACAGCTACACAGGCATCCAATGACACTACCCCGGTCGAGTCTATCCCGGGTAGTAGCACAGCCCCGGGCTCCTCTCGCACAGTCCCTCTACCGGCACTAGTCCCGCTTGCAAGGGTCCAAAAACTAGAGGCACAAATGGCCACTCTTCTGCATCATATCCAGCCGTGGATGCAGAAATCGATTACTGTGTCCGAAGAGCGCCTAGAGAGGAAAATGGTGCAGTTTATAGAGCGGAAGATTGCTGAAGTTAAACCAACACCTGGACGCCTTTGAGTTGAGAGTGCTAGCCCGACCAGCCCCTCCGGTGGATGTGTCGACTCTTCAGGCTGCAGTCGACAGTCTTCGTGCAGACATCATCACGATCTTAGAGGTTAGGGTGCCGGAGTCTGAGGCCACTTCTGTTGAGCCTGCTGAGGACACCGTGTTGGCGGCCCTTTTTGCTACTTCCGACATTCCACCACCTCCCCCTCGAGAGAGTGTCAAGAGGCATAGGGGTCGAGCGGAGGACGAGGCGCGAGCACGGAAGAAGGAGCGCTGAGATATAGAGGCTGCGAGGAGAGCCTCCATTGCTGAGGAGAAGGCGCACCAAATGAGAGCATCTGAGTTAGCGGCTGGGGCGTCTAGCTCCCGCACTATAGAGATAGCAGGAGGCACTACTGATGGTGCGGTTGTTTCTTAGGACACCAATGAGGGTGTCCAGATTGCAGAGGACGTGGGTTCCGGGGAACTGGACCGACCATCTTGCTGATCGACGGCGCTTTGCGCCACAGGTTTGCTTCACCTACCACTCTAGTATTTACATTTTTATGCATTGGGGACAATTGCATGCTTTTTTTCGGGGGTGGGGTAAATGGATAATGAGTGTTAGGGTGAAGTCTGATTAGCCCAATTCACTATCCTCTTTTGGGGTTTTCTTGCCTGTGTTCTTTTTCCCCAAAAGACTGATTACTTTTTATGTTGAACCGGCATGTTTATATCTTTTGTACTTAGTTTAATTCTGGAGCATAATGGATAAAATATATCCTGATAAACTGGAAAATAATGCATGACTAGGCATAGTAACTGATAATTCTGTGGCTCTAAGCATGAAATAGAGTTACACCATTGCATTACCCTAAGTCTTAAATTCGAACTAGGTGTCTGATAATCTTGTATAGTGATGAGATGTCAAGTGAGTGTGAGGAAATTTGAATAGTCCACTATTGGTACTGAGCTAGAACTTGCCTGGTTAGTCCCGCTTAAAGTAAGCTGTAATAAACAATTAGGAAAGGATCATAGGCCCTTATTCAATATATCCTATTTCTAGCCTAAATAAAAGAAACCAAATGAATTTTATCCTTCTTTGATCCAAATAATCTGAGCTTAAAATTAGACCTTTCTTTTTCACCCCAACTGATCTTTTCTGGGAACAATGTGTTAGCCCTGGTCCCTCCTTTGACATGTGCACCTCAGCTTATGCCAAAAGCATAAGTTGAGGGTAACTAATGCATAAACAACCTTCGTTATGGCCCTGACCCAACTTTGGGTGTTGTTTACCTTGACTCATGGCAAAACCATGAGTTAAGGGTGGCTACTATGAGGAATGCTCTAGAAAGTGGGGTTGAAAGAACAAAGAGAGAGAAAGAACAAAAGTAAAGTGACTCAAGAATTAGTTGAAAACAAAAGTAAAGAAAAAGAAAAATACACAAGAAATACAAGCAAGAAAAAAGAAGAGAGTCACTTACACAAATAAATAAAGAAGACAAAATAGCAAGGTGAAATAACATGAGAAACTGGGTGAGATAAAACGAGAGACAGTGGAAGGTTTAGCCGATATATCAAGGAGGGCAAAAAGTCACGAAAGTATACCAAAATATACCTTACTTGACCCCGAGCCTCTGTTACTAGCTAAAAAAGTCCTATCGTGATCCTAAGGGTTGTATAGCGAACTTAAGGCAGTGAAAATAAGGGCAAACTTATGGCAAAAGGTATGAATGAGTGTGACTTTGTTTTGAGAGCGAGTGTTGAAAAGTAATCCTTATACTCAAACTGAAACCATTGTGTGAAAAAGGAGGATTTTTTGTTTTAAAGTCAGGACACTAGTTACAATACCAGAATTGTTAGCACCTCGGTGAGAAATTGAAGAGGACAGGTGTTAGTGCATGGTGAGTCTGTGTCATGTTCTGACCCCACAAAATTCAAGCCTAATAGTGATAGCTATCGGGATTGATAGACAAATGATTGCAAAGGATAAAACATGGATACTATTGTACAAAGATTGTGTAGTGAGTCATAGTGCGTCGCTTGAGGACAAACAATAAATTTAAGTTGAGGGTGTTGATATACCGTGGTTTCACGATATTAATAATACTTTTTACTTAAGATTAGTGTGTCCAAAAGCCTTTTTGTGCTAATTTTTATATAAGTTTCTCTTTGTTTTTGTAACGACCTGGTTAGTCGTTTTGAGCAACAAATTTTAATTCTGGAAAAACTGGCTGGGACAACGGATAGAACGACGGACCGTCGTGGTCACGACGGCCCGTCAAGGAGTTTCGTCCCACGACACTTAGACTTTTGAAATTGGGTACTGAAAATCGACTCTCTGTAAATTGTGACGGACCTGCAGGACGTGCCGTCACATCCACGACGAAACGTCGTGAGTTTCCGTTGCAAAACCCTTCAACTTTTGGGAATTTGGCACAAGAAACGAGTTTCTGACCGTCATGACGGAGGTGCAGGACGGACCGTCACAGGGGTGACGGGCCGTCACAGCCACCTGGAACCTGGGGAGGTGCGACGACCACCGTGACGGACCGTCGCAGGCACGACGCCCGTCACAGGTCACGCAACCCTAGGCAGTTTAGGATTTCTCCACACGTTTTAAGGGTCGTTTTTGACTATTCTTTCCTTAATTATAAAGATTGAGGTTAACATTAATAAGTCTAATTACTTAAGGGGTAAAAGGGGTAACCTTATTAATTAGTGGGGTTTATTGTCCTTTTTCACACTTAATTATATGATTGATTAGGGTAAAAGAGAGAGGTTTTGAACATAAGAAAACAAAAGAGAAAGAACAAGAAAGAGAGAGAGAGCAGTCGATCAAGGGAAAAAGGGTATCAAAGCTTGGAATTCTTGCTTGTTGATTTCAATTCTTCGGTGGAGGTAGGTTATGGTTTACGTTACGATATTCGTAGTGAACTCTTAATAGTGAATATTATGTGTTGATAGTAATGTAAACCCTGCTATGTGCTTAAATTGTATGCTTGCATGATTTAATTACGAAATTGTGATGAATTAACAAAGCATGATGAAGCTATTGAATCCCAAATCTTGAAAGAACCCTATTCACTTGATATATTATATAATAAGATTGATGATGCCTTAGTATGAAAGAAGGCTTGATAAATTATATAATGATGATGAAAATGCCTTAGTGTAAAAGAAGGCTTGATGAATTAGGGGATCGGGTGCCACGCTCCGGTACCAGGATAGAATGAATATGAGGATCGGAGTGTCACGTTCCGACACCAGGATAGAATATGAGGATCGGAGTGTCACGTTCCGACACCAGGATAGTATATGGATCGGGTTCCACGTTCCGGTACCAGGATAGAATGAATATGAGGATGGAGTTGGCCGCGGTAGTATTTGCACTAAAGCAATGGAGACACTACTTGTATGGGGTTAAGTGTGAAGTCTACACGGACCATCGTAGCTACAGTATGTATTCACTCAGAAAGACTTGAACTTGAGACAGAGGAGATGGATGGAACTACTGAAGGACTACGACATCACTATCTTGTATCATCCGGGAAAGGCAAATGTTGTGGCAGATGCTTTGAGTAGAAAGGCCGGAAGCATGGGAAGTCTAGGTCATTTGCAAGCTTCTAGAAGCCCATTGGCTAGAGAAGTGCAGATTTTGGCTAATGACCTTATGAGGTTAGAAATAAACGAGAAGGGAGGATTGTTAGCTTGTGTAGAGGCAAAATCCTCTTTTCTTGATCAGATTAAGGGGAAACAGTTTGATGATGAGAAACTAAGGCGAATTCGAGATAAAGTGTTGCAAGGAGAGGCTAAGGAAGCAATAATCGATGGGGAAGGTGTTTTGAGGATTAAGGGAAGAGTATGTGTACCCCGCATCGATGATTTGATCACCACTATTCTTACAGAAGCTCATAGTTCCGGATATTCTATACATCCTGGTGCAACCAAGATGTATCGCGACCTAAAGCAACACTTTTGGTGGAGTAGAATGAAGCGAGATATCGTTGAGTTTGTTGCCAAATGTCCAAATTGTCAACAAGTGAAGTATGAACACCAGAGGCCCGGAGGAACACTTCAAAGAATGCCCATTCCTGAATGGAAGTGGGAGAGAATCGCGATGGACTTCGTGGTTGGTCTTCCCAAGACATTGAGTAAGTATGACTCTATTTGGGTGATTGTTGATAGGTTAACTAAGTCCGCTCACTTCATTCCTGTCAAGGTGACCTACAATGCAGAGAAGTTAGCCAAGATCTACATCTCAGAGATCGTTCGGTTGCATGGAGTTCCACTCTCCATCATATCAGATAGAGGTACGCAGTTTACTTCTAAATTTTGGAGAACATTGCATGCAGAATTAGGTACTAGATTAGACCTTAGCACTGCATTTCACCCTCAGACCGACGGACAGTCTGAGCGAACGATTCAAGTGTTGGAGGACATGCTTCGTGCGTGTGTGATAGAGTTTGGTGGTCTTTGGGATAGCTTCTTACCTTTGGCAGAGTTTTCATACAATAATAGCTACCACTCCAGTATTGACATGGCTCCATTTGAAGCATTGTATGGGAGGAGGTGTAGGTCTCCCATTGGTTGGTTTGATGCCTTTGAAGTTAGACCTTGGGGGACTGATCTGTTGAGAGATTCTATGGAGAAGGTGAAAGCTATTCAAGAAAAGCTTCTAGCGGCGCAAAGTAGACAAAAGGAGTATGCAGACCGAAAGGTTAGAGACTTGGAGTTCATGGAAGGTGAACAAGTCTTGTTGAAGGTTTCACCCATGAAAGGGGTGATGCGGTTTGGCAAAAGAGGTAAGTTAAGTCCAAGGTACATTGGACCATTTGAAGTGCTTAAGCGAATAGGGGAGGTGGCTTATGAGTTAGCCTTGCCCCCAGGTCTGTCCGGAGTGCATCCGGTGTTTCATGTATCCATGTTGAAGAGATACCACGGAGATGGAAATTACATTATCCGTTGGGATTCAGTTTTGTTGGATGAGAACTTGACTTATGAAGAGGAACCGGTTGCTATATTAGCTAGGGAAGTTCGCAAGTTGAGGTCGAGAGAGATTGCATCCATCAAAGTTCAATGGAAGAATCGACCGGTTGAAGAAGCTACTTGGGAGAAGGAGGCAGATATGCAAGAAAAATATCCACATCTGTTTACAGATTCAGGTACTCCTTTTTCGCCATTGTTTTTCTTCCTTTGATCGTTCGGGGACGAACGATGGGTAAATTGGTATCTATTGTAACGACCTGGTTAGTCGTTTTGAGCAACAGATTTTAATTCTGGAAAAACTGGCTGGGACAACGGATAGAACGACGGACCGTCGTGGTCACGACGGCCCATCAAGGAGTTTCGTCCCACGACACTTAGACTTTTGAAATTGGGTACTGAAAATCGACTCTCTGTAAATTGTGACGGACCTGCAGGACGTGCCGTCACATCCACGACGAACCGTCGTGAGTTTCCGTTGCAAAACACTTCAACTTTTGGGAATTTGGCACAAGAAACGAGTTTCTGACCGTCATGACGGAGGTGCAGGACGGACCGTCACAGGGGTGACGGGCCGTCACAGCCACCTGGAACCTGGGGAGGTGCGACGACCACCGTGACGGGCCGTCGCGGGGACGAACGATGGGTAAATTGGTATCTATTGTAACGACCTGGTTAGTCGTTTTGAGCACAGATTTTAATTCTGGAAAAACTGGCTGGGACAACGGATAGAACGACGGACCGTCGTGGTCACGACGGCCCGTCAAGGAGTTTTGTTTCACGACACTTAGACTTTTGAAATTGGGTACTGAAAATCGACTCTCTGTAAATTGTGACGGACCTTCAGGACGTGCCGTCACATCCACGACGAACCGTCGTGAGTTTCCGTTGCAAAACACTTCAACTTTTGGGAATTTGGCACAAGAAACGAGTTTCTGACCGTCATGACGGAGGTGCTGGACGGACCGTCACAGGGGTGACGGGCCGTCACAGCCACCTGGAACCTGGGGAGGTGCGACGACCACCGTGACGGACCGTCGCAGGCACGACGGCCCTTCACAGGTCACGCAATCCCAGGCAGTTTAGGATTTCTCCACACGTTTTAAGGGTCGTTTTTGACTATTCTTTCCTTAATTATAAAGATTGAGGGTTAACATTAATAAGTCTAATTACTTAAGGGGTTAAAAGGGGTAACCTTAAGTTAATTAGTGGGGTTTATTGTCCTTTTTCACACTTAATTATATGATTGATTAGGGTAAAAGAGAGAGGGTTTGAACATAAGAAAACAAAAGAGAAAGAACAAGAAAGAGAGAGAGAGCAGTCGATCAAAGGGAAAAAGGGTATCAAAGATTGGAATTCTTGCTTGTTGATTTCAATTCTTCGGTGGAGGTAGGTTATGGTTTACGTTACGATATTCGTAGTGAACTCTTAATAGTGAATATTATGTGTTGATAGTATTGTAAACCCTGCTATGTGCTTAAATTGTATGCTTGCATGATTTAATTACGAAATTGTGATGAATTAACAAAGCATGATGAAGCTATTGAATCCCAAATCTTGAAAGAACCCTAATTCACTTGATATATTATATAATAAGATTGATGATGCCTTAGTATGAAAGAAGGCTTGATAAATTATATAATGATGATGAAAATGCCTTAGTGTAAAAGAAGGCTTGATGAATTAGGGGATCGGGTGCCACGTTCCGGTACCAGGATAGAATGAATATGAGGATCGGAGTGTCACGTTCCGACACCAGGATAGAATATGAGGATCGGAGTGTCACGTTCCGACACTAGGATAGTATATGGATCGGGTGCCACGTTCCGGTACCAGGATAGAATGAATATGAGGATCGGAGTGTCACGTTCCGACACCAGGATAGAATATGAGGATCGGAGTGTCACGTTCCGACACCAGGATAGTATATGGATCGGGTGCCACGTTCCGGTACCAGGATAGTATATGAGGATCGGAGTGCCACGTTCCGGCACCAGGATAGAATTAGAGGAGCGGAGTGTCGCGTACCGACACAAGAGGAAGAAAGATAATGAATCTTGAGAAATAATGATTATACTCAATCTAATGAACTTAATTCCCAAATGAGTATGGTGTTGAGGCTTGAGTCCTCATGTGTGAACTTGACGGAAATTGTTAATGATAAAGTAATGGCTGTTGCTACACGTTGAGTATTGTAGTTGATTTACACTATTATTGATATATATTGTTCCCTATTTTGAGTTAGCCGATGATATCTACTCAGTACGTGTGGTTGTACTGACCCCCTACTTTTATGTTTTCCCTTTTGTTATTTGTGTTATGCAGCAAACGTCCCGTCAACTTCAACACAACAGTAATTCGGGCCAGATTTTGTCATACCGGATCTCAGGGTGAGCTAACGCTTCTAGCTTGGACTGGATCTCTTCTATGAGTCTTGATGCCTTGACTTCCGGCATGGACTAGTTTCTTATGTATTTTTAGCTTCTTAGACATTTCTTAGATAGTTTAGTTTAGTAATTTGATCATAGATGTTCTTGTGATGATGACTTCCAGATTTTGGGAATATTAATAATAGTTGAGTTGTTTTATTTATGAGTTTAAGTCTTCCGCATTAATTTCTGTTGATATTATATCGAAATGTTAAGGTTTAGATGGGTTGGTTCGCTCACATAGGAGGGTAAATGTGGGTGCCAGTCGCATCCCCGATTTGGGTCGTGACAGTTTTGCAGGAATTCTGTCAAAAGCTAAATGCGGAGATTTTGAGCGAAGAAATGCAGAAAAGACCACCTACGGAGCTTATGACGGTCCGTCGTGCTTGTGATGGTCCGTAGGTGGCAGCGTAGTGCAGCTGCTGAAGGAAGATGGGGAAGTCTGACCAAGTGTGGTATTACGAAGCTTGTGACGGTCCGTCGTGGCTATGAAGGTCCGTCCTGCAGGTTCGTCGTGAAGTTCAGAAAAGTGATCCCAGTACCCAGATTCCAAGAGTTGAAGTGTTTTGGAACAAAGACCCTCGACGGACCGTTGTGCCTATGACGGTCCGTCATACTTGTCGTCGAGGGGAATGAAGAGAGCAGCAGAAGAAATTGCACAAGTATGGGACGACGGAGGCCATGACGGTCTATCGTGACCACGACGGTCCGTCGTGAGGTCTCGAACCAACCGCATTTTGGCAGATTTCCAGTCATTAAATCCTTGTTTAATTAGGTTTTTGTGTTTTTTATAAATAGTTTGAAAAACCTCGTTTTTGAGGTTAGACTCTAGGAGATTAGACATCAGATTTTTAGACTTTGTGTATTAGTGTTGGATTTTAAGATTCTTGCAAGTGATTTTTGGATATTAATCAAGCAAACTTTTGGATTTTAATCTTTATCATTGAAGTAAGTACATGAATTCTTATCTACTATCTTTGAATATTGTGTTTATGGCTATGAGTAACTAAACTCCATAACTAGGGTTGTGGGAACCATAGGCAAATAATAAGATAAACCCTAACTAAAATAAAAATTCTAGATTAGTGTCTTGCATTTATTAATAATTCTTTCGCTTAGAAGTCTTTTTAACGGATGGCCAACGTTAGAACTCGCCTTAATACTACTTGCTGGACAAAGGAGGTAGATAATAGCAAAAGAATTATTAACATAGATTTAGTTTATACTATCTAATAGGCTAGTATTGATTGGTACGAGGTAATAAATTAGTCAAATATCTAATACGATGCTTAATATGAGGTAAGGATCAGGGTTAGGATAGCAACACACGTAGCCGGACCAAGGTGATGAGTGAGATTTTCTGGATGGTGGACCAAGGATTTAAAAATACATAAGTTATCACTTTGCATGCAAGATACTAGGAAAGAATTCTTATAGTTAGAATTATGAAGTTATGAACCTGTGGGGAACACGTAAACCCTAGTTACTTTGCTTAATTGATTAAAATCCAAATGTCAAAGCTGTTAAGTGTCTCTTTCAAGTTCGTTATTTAATTTCACTCATTTAGACATAGAAACCCCCCTTTTATTGTTTTTACTTTCCAAGGAAGTCATTGACCAAACAATAGTAATAACCGCTTGAAGTTAAGTCTAGACTATTTTACTCGTGGGAACAATCCCAACCTCACTAGTTGGGTTATTTACTTGACACGACCGCTTTACTTCTTATTTGAGAAGTAAGTTTGAGTGTATCATTATTTTAAGTTTTAGGTCAACTTCAAACAATTATAACTTTTTAGTAGAATATGATTTATGCGACCCATAAGGTATTTAAATGAAAGATACCTGAGCCCTCTTTCTAATGAGGCCGAGTTTGCTAATTGTTGAGCTTGTATGAGGGAGATACTTCTTTTTGAAGTCAGTTTATCAATTTAAGGAAAGTTACCCGAAATTTTGATGGGTATTTGAGTCTTTTCCTTACCCCCACTCACTCTAAATGCGAATTACACCCCATTAAGGTTCTTAAGTGATTAGAACCAGTTTGATTCATCCCCAAATCGTTTAGGGTTTTAGAGAGAAGTTTCAAGAGGATAAAAAGTTCAAAGTTTAAAGCGTTCGTTCAATAAATTTAAGATTTAACAAGGAATCTAGTTCTATGAGATATGTAATCTTACATAGTGTCGAGTTATTTTCCCAACACGCCAATAATAGGTTTATCCTACGAATTTCATCCACGAGATTGAATATGTTGATAATCTTGTTTAGTTCTTGAGGTTTTGTGCACATTCTTTGATAATGAAGTTCTTGTTGAGTCTTGAGGTGAGAGTTGCAAATTTATTGACTAATATAAACAGTGGCGGATCCAGGATTTAAAGGTTGTGGGTGCTCACTTCCAGGTGTAAAATTTGCTGGAAAAATTAAAAATAAGAAATGCTACTGGCGGGATTCGAATCCTCGCCAGTGGCTGCCGAGGTTTAAATAAGCTCAACCACATTTGCTTTTGTTCTATGGGTGCTCATTTAAATTATAATAACATATGTATCATATTTTCTATATATATATATATATATTATAATATATATATATATATATATATATATATATACACACACAAAAAATTTTGGAAATCAATGGGTGCTCGAGCACCCGCGTCTGGCTTACTGTGTCCGCCCCTAAATATAAATCTCATAACGATCATATTTTAATATTTTAATCCATCATTCTCTTCTCTCTTAAACCCTAGGTCAAACCCCTAAGGAAAAAATCAAAATAGAATACTCCATTCAAGATTCTTTCAATCTTTTTTCAAGATTCTTTCAATCATTAATCAAGATTCTTCTTCAATGTAAGTCCTTCTCCAAGAATTTTAGTATTTCCAACTCAAATTCCTTCGTACAATTTATAAATGAATAATGAAAATCATAATTCTTGGTCATAGAGATTTGAAGAAACTAATTCAAGAATCTCAAGAAAGATTTTCTTGATTGTTTACCATCAAGCTAGGGTTTCAAGATTCTTAATCAAGATTCTTCAAGAACCTTGTTCTTCGAGGAATGTAAAACTATCATAGGGTTGGATTAGTTCTTCCTCATGCCTTATATCTACTTTCAGATAAGTGAAGAGCAGTCTAGGATTCTTTTCCAAGATTTGGATATTCTTGAGATAAGTTGATTTTGTGTTATTGATTTCAAATTTTATAAAAATTATTCTATTGCTAATTATTGAGTTTCCATATTGTTATTGAGATCCAAGAGTTGATTTATTCATGTTTATTTTTTCAGTATGAACCCTATTTGAGTTATAAATCTAGAATTTTTTTTTTAAAAAATCCAGCACTCGAGTACTTATATAGTGTTTTTAGGAAGTAAGAATCAAACCGATAAGACTCGTATACATGAGTTCATATTGTTATGTCGACCCTCGATTCAAGCTATTCATGCCCATAAATTTCGCATGAACTCCATACGTTGAGTATCTTTGAGAGGAATAGTATGTTCAAGTTCTATGTTCTTAAGTACTGAGTTCCTAATCATTTTGAGATTATATTTCTAATTGTGGGACTACTACATGTCACCCATGAAGGTCCTTGAGTTAGTTGTTCATTCCCGTAATTCCGCATGAACCCTATGAGTCGAGTCATCTTGAGATGAGAAGTATCATTGAGTCCTTGGTTGAGTAGTTCATGTCCATAATTCTGCATGAACCGTATTTTGATAAGTCTTTTACAATCGCTATAAGATTTTCTTAAGAACTGCGCACTTGAGTTTGAGGAAGAGTAGAGACAAGTTTCATTTTCTTTAAAATGGTATATGGGAAATAAGTGTTCCAAAAGTGTAAATGTTTTTACACTTAATATGAGAAGAAACACCAATTTTGTAAAGAGCTTTGAGCAGTTTTTAGTACAATCTCTTTTAAGAGAAATATTTTTGAGTGATAATCTCAAAGCACATATAGAGTTATGTTTTTAAAAACATATGAGCTAGTCTATTTTGGGAGTAGTATTGAGCACCGATATGTGGGAGATTTCATACAACTCACAACCCCCACAAACTATGTAGCCAACGTGGGTAGAAAGAGTCATACTTTTTAAATGATTCCTTAATGTTTTTTAGCATAGACTAGTTGATCCACTTAGTAGTAGGTTTTATTCCACGACAAAGTATATGATTGTTCTGGCAGCGTGAGCTAGACACTGTATCATCACATAACTCATAGTGATGGTTTTTGGTTAGAGAATCTAACATAGAGTTATATTTTATTTATATATACAAAATGAGTTATTATTGTATTCTTCAATACCTTGAGTTGCTACATGCCGTATTAAAAACTTCAAATACATTTCATCTTTTATTATTGATTGATCTTGAGATGAGTATTAGACTTGAATGTATTATTTTTTATTTGAGATCTATTTCTCAGAGTTCAGTTTAACTATGTACCACAAAGTTGAGTCTCTTATTATTGAGTTGAACCATGTTTCACAGAGTTGAGTCTCTTATTTTTTAGTTGAACTATGTTTCATTGAGTTAAGTGAGTTGAGAAGAGGTAAGTATGTTTCTTTTCCAGCAGTTTAAGCTTATGTTTATGTTTTGGAATTCCCTTACATGCTCATGTACTGAACCATTTGGCATGCAACGTTTCATAATGCAAATACAGGTATTCAATATCATTAGCAGGCGTTCCGTTGATGTCATGTGAGATTCCAGTTAGCTTTGGTGAGTGTTCTTATATTTCGGAGGACTTCACTTTTACATTATAGTTAGTAGTTTTGAAATTTCGTTGGTCTTGTCCTGATATATATCTATAATAGTAGATGCTTCATAGACAAAATTGAGTAGTTTTAGTATGTATCTATTTTGAGTTATTTTTACAAAATCTGAGTTCATCTATTGAGTACTGTTTAGAATATTTTAAACTTAAGTATTTGAGTTATTTAATTTTTTTTAGGTTTAAGATTTCGTATGCTTGAGTTAGTCTTCCACCTATAGTCAACTATGATGAGAGTTCGCTTGGGGATCAATAGTGGTTCTCGAGCGTCGGCCACGTCCAGGGTGTAGACTCGAATCATGAAAAATTGGGTATCAGAGCACAGAGTTCAAGTGTCCTAGAGTATCTATGAAGCCATGTTAACCAGGATCTTGTTTATGACTGTGAGCGCCCCACTTCTATTAATGAGGAACTACTGATATTTAGAAAAAGTCCCTTCTTTCGTAATCTCAATCTTGCAATAGATTTATGTTATAGAGATTTATTCTAACTCATGCATTCTCATATCCCTTCGACTACCCTTCATACTAAAAGTGTTTGAAAATAAAATTTAGTTCTTTATCAATGAGTTACTCTTAGCAAAATCTTGAGGAAGTCATCATACTCCAGTGGGGCTCGAGAGAAGCCCAGGAGTGTGAGTTAAGTGTTGAGTTTCAAAGGAATGCACTCATGTTCGTTTGAATCGTGTGTTAAGCTAAAAGAGACTTGTACTCTCTTTTTTAAGCCTTGTTTCAACTAAGATCCTTTTGAGAAAGTATGATTATGAGTTATGAAATTACAAGGAGTAGTAGTGAAAGTGCCTAGAGTAGGAGGAAAGTATGTAGAGTTTCAATAATCTATGAAAAGGGAGATAGTGGTTGGATAGATTATGTTATTGCAATCATGCACCCAGTCAGTTATAAGTCATGGTTTCCTTTATTAGTGAAATAAGAATAAAAATTTTGTAGAGATTTCTTGATAGAAGGATGAGTAATAGTTACTAGTCATGATGAGATAAAGTATATTGTAACCAATATAGAGTTGATGTCGATGTGCTATCCTGTTAGAGGATACTAAATATTTGTGCTAAATAAGTGAACAGCATATTCATGAAGTGATATATCTAAGCTAGACTTATGATTTTTTTGAGAGGGTCATTATGTTCCAAAGGTTATAAAACCGATTAAGTAATGAGGTATAATAAGTGAGCAAATAGTATTTAAGTTGTGAAAAAGGGACGTAACCAATTTAAAGATGATGGAATAGGTTTATAACTTCCAAGTGTTAGCTTTATATCTAAGGAGGAGGTGATAAGATTTTAAATCAAATCAAGTGTTTGAAAATGATTTAGTAATGAACTCAAAAGAGTATGGGAGATATCTTTCCAGAGGTCCTTTTAGTAGTTGAGTATTATTATAAGGATAAGACTAATGATCTTACGGTGATAATGATGGTGCGATAATTCCATTTGAGGTTATAAATGATGAGGAAGAGGAGGATGAGGTTTTACCATGAGAAATAGTCAAATGAGAGTCCTTTGTTGCTTTCAAGTAGTAATGCAGGAAATTCTAGTTGGTATGGCAGAGAAGATAAGGGAATGAGAAATTCTTAAGTAAAATCTTAATTCCTCTTCATGGTATGGCTCCAATTGGGTTGAAGGAATTGAAGGATCTGTTACATGATTAATTGAGCAAGGGGATCATTCACCCTAGTGTTTCTCCATGGGGTGCTCATGTGTTGTTTGTGAGGAAGAAGGATGGGCCCATGAAGATGCGTATTAATTATCGACAATTGAACAAAGTGATTGTGAACGACAAATATTCTCTTCTTTGTATTGATTACTTTCTAGATCAACTGCAAGGTGCATTTCTATTTTCTAAGATTGACTTGAGGTTTGGTTAGCATTAGTTGATGATTACAACTTCAGACATCCGAAAGACAGTTTTTGGCACTCGTTATGGCCACTATGAATTTCTTGTGATGTCTTTCGATTTGATTAATTCCCATGAATTGTTCATTGAGTTGATGAACTAGGTGTTCCAAACTTATTTGTACTCCTTTGCGATAGTGTTCACTGATGATATGTTGGTCTACTTCAATATTGAACAGGATCACAATTTTATATTTAAGGACTTTACTCCAGAGATTGAGGAAAGAGAAACTTTATGCGAAGTTCCCAAAGTTTGAGTTTTGGCTTGATTCCATGGCATTTTTGGGACATGTGGTGTCCAAATACCCGACAAAGAGAACTTGGTGGGAATCGGGGTAGCTAGCTACCAGCTCGAAGAGGGTATTAGGGTGGATCGAGCAAATATTGAGGTTGTTTTAGGTGGGACCATTCCTACGTTAGTCAGTGAGATCCATAGTTTTGAGGGACCTACATGCTATTATTGACTTTTTGTACATAATTTCTCCAACATTATATCTACTTTGACAAGATTGAGTCGACAAAGTATGAGCTTTATGTGGTCTAATTATTGCGAGGAGAGCTTTCAAAATCTCAAGACCTTGTTGACATTGGATAATATTCAACTTTACTCGAGGAGGATGTGGACTTCACTATTTATTGTGACTTTTAGATTCGGGTTACGTTTTATTCCGATGTAGAAAGGTAAGGTGATCATCTATGCTTCTATGTAGTTGAAGAAACATGACAGGAACTACCCTACCCATGATTTAGAGTTGGTAGTCATGGTGTTTTTGCTTATGCTATGCGACATTATTGTATGGGGTTTACTGTGAGGTCTTCAAGGATTATTAGAGTCTTTAGTTTACTTTTAGTTAGAGGGATCTGAACATTAAATAGTGTATATGTCTTGAGCTACTAAAGGACCATGGTATCACCATCTTATATCATCCATGAAAGGCCAATGTGGTGGCCGATAATTTGAGTAAGAAGACTTCTTGCATTGGAAATCTTGCCACTATCAATGTTGAGTAGAGAACATTGGCTAGAGATGTTAAGAGGTTATCCAACAGTCTTGTTCGATTACAAATTTTCTAGGAGACATATGATTTGATTGCTTTTATAGAGGCTCATTCTTCCTTAGTTGTGTGAATCTGTTAGTGCAAATTTGATGATGAGAAGTTGGGTCTCATTTGACACAAGGTGTTGACGGGGAAATCCAAAGATCTTGACCTAGATTATGGTGTTTCATGATTGGGGGCAGGATTTGTGTACCCAAGACATGGAAGTTTGTTCGATAAATTCTTGAAAAAGCCCATTGTTCTCGATATTCTATTCATCCTAGAGAGGCAAAGATGTACCATGATCTGAGCAAGCTTTATTGGTGGTGTATAATGAAGATGGATATTGAAGATTTTGTTTTGAGGTGTTTGACTTGTCAACATGTTATGTGTGAGCACCAGCAGCCCGAGGGTATATCTCAATGGATGCCTATTCCTACTTGGAAGTGTAAACGAATCACTATGGACTTTGTTGTGGGATTACCTACCACCGTGAGTAGTTATGACTCCATTTGAGTGGTTGTTGATAGGTTGACAAAGTTAGCCCTTCATTCTGATTCAAGTTAAGAATATGGTAGAGAAGTTAGTTTAGCTTTAAACAAGTGAGATTATGCGAATACATGAAGTCCCAATTTTTGTTGTTTGTAATCAAGGTTTATTTTCTATTTCTCTTTTCTTGAAGGAATTTCAACATGGTTTGAGTACTTTGTTAGATATGAGTACAACTTTTCATCCTTAGAGAGATCGTTAGTCCAAAATGATGATTGAGGAGTTTGAGGACATGCTCTTACCTTGTGTGATAGATTTTTTGTGCTACATGGGATCAACATATGACCTTAGCAAAGTTTTCCTGCAACAACATTTATCACTAGTATTTATATGGCTTCTTTTAAGGCGTTCAATGGCAGATAATGTAGATCTCCGATTGAATGGTTTGATTTTGCTGAGATAGATTCATTAGATATAGACTTGCTTAGAAATGTGATGGAAAAAGTTTGTATGATCTAGGGTAGACTGTTTTCAACCTAGAGTCGTCAGAAGAGTTATGCAGATCGGATAGTTCCAGCTCTAGTGTTCATGGAAGGTGATCATTTTGGCTATGAGTGTCACCCATGAAAGGTATGATGAGGTTCGGCAAGAAGGGAAAGCTAAGCCCTAAATTCATTATACCTTTTGAGATTTTGAGCCAAGTGGGAGATGTGGCCTATATGTTGGCCTTGACACCTAGCTTGTCAGTTGTTCATCATGTGTTTTGTGTCTCTATGCTTTGAAAGTACGTGTCGTATGAGTTACATGTACTTTCTCTTGATTCATTTGAGTTGGGCCTAGACTTATCTTTCGAGGATGATCCTATAACTATTTTGAATGGACAAGTATGGAATCTTAGAACTAACAAAATTGCTTTTGTAAAGGTGTAGTGAAAACACCGTTTAGTTTGTGAGGCGACTTGGGTGACAAAGTCGGATATGTGTCAGATATCCTCATCTCTTTGAGGCTCAATTTAAGTTCTTTTGCCATTTATTTTTGTGGTTGAACATGGTTTTTTTAGTGGTGGATAATGCAATGACCTGGTTGGTCATTTTTGTTTTTATGAGAAATTTACTATTTTGCCCTTCCTATTATCAACCCCGAGTCTTCTACAATTGATCTTTGAAAGTTGGTTTCCAAGTTGTGAGTAAAAAGTTATGTATTTGGTAAGTTTTGAGTTTGAAAGACGTACATTGCATAAATGTGGTTTTAAATGTCCTTTGGAGTTTATAGTTTCATAATAGAATTCATCGATTCAATTAGTCCTGGAATATTGAATCTAATATATGTGTATTGTAGATTTTAGTTTAGAGTTTTTTTTAGTATTTAATGTCCTAAGTTGTAAAATTATGGAAGTTTAGCCTTTGGGTTGACTTTGATCGACATTCGGGGTTTAGATGCTCGAATCAAAATGCCGAGAGTTTTATTGGATCCTAAAGATGATTTTAGGACTAAGTGAGGTCTTTGTTTATTTTTGTGAGGTTTCGAACTTGTGTTAGACTTTTTAGGCGTTAAGTTAGGTTTTTGTGGTTACCACATATGTCAGGTCCAGGAAATCTCAGATTCGTGTTTCAACAGTTCAACCGAGTCAATTTTTTTAGTATAATCAATTTGCATATCTGGTTTCTATGTACGTGATTCTGAACGAATCTCAAAGTTACTTTTGATGTTTTGAGAGTTGGCTGGTTATTTTGATTTTGTGTGTCTTGCGATTTCAAGTATAGCATAACTGAGACCCTATTCGCCTAAGCAAAGGGTCTTAGTTAAGCGGGGTTTTCTTAAGTGAGCCATGGGTCAGAATCACAATATTTGCAAAAGCTAATTTTAGTTCTCATAAGAGAAAGTCCCCCACTTATGCGAGGTTCACTTTTATCAACTAAGAGTCAATTTTGTGATATTAGAGTAGAGATTTTGATATGCAATTTTGGGGATCCATCCCTTTCTCCATTTTTGAGTTTGGAAAACCCTTCGTTGCGATTTTTGAAAGATTTTCTCCTCTAATTCATTTAGGTAAGCTATTATTACCCTAAGACTTCAGTTTCCTTTAGTTATTTATGGATTCAAACAGCCAAATTCGGAAAATGGGAAGGTTTTGCAAGAAAATGAGTTTTGATCTAAAATGGTGATTTTAAACTAGTTTTAAATCCTTTTTTGAAATGGTTTTCACCATTGAATTCCTAAAGCCTTAAACAACATTTTCTAGTATTGTTTTCTGGATTCGAACCTTCTTTTGGAAAATGGATTTTTAGTTGATTGACCCATTTCTCTAAATAATTAATGTGGCTATTGTTGTTTCTGAAAAGTAATTGTGAATACTTGATTGTTATAGATTGTATGCCTTTGAAAGTGAGTCGTAAAGGGAAAACTCAAGCTTTCAATTGACTGAAGGCAAGTGATCTCTTAACCTTAGTAACTTAGGAGAATTTTTTATTTCATTTTATTGTATATGTATTGGTAAGTAAGCAGGAATGAGGTTAATGGTTTACTTGATCCACTTGATTAATGTTAACAAAGTAAAATGGGGAAAATGAAAAGGCTTCTTGAAGTTAATAATAAATTGTGAATTGTTGTTTTGTGGCCCCTATTTGATAGATTGGTGACTTAATTGAATGCATGAAAGTGGATTTGAATGATATGAATTGTTGTCTCGTCGTGTGGTGTGATATTGCTTGTGTGCATTGATTATTGAACACCATGATGAGACACCTGATATAACCAAAGGAAAAATGTTCCAACTAGTGATATGACTGTCGAAGGGAAATAGTTTCGGCAAGTGATATTTTATTATAAAGCCTAAGGGAAATAGTTTTGGCTAAAGTTATGAATGCTGAAGGAAAATGGTTCAGAGAAGTGATAATTTGTGATAAATCCAAAGGAAAATGGTTTCGTCTAGCGATATAAGTATCGAAAGGAAATGGTTTCGGCAAGTGATATTTGTGATAAAGCCAAAGGGGAATGGTTTCTGCTAGATATCTAAATGCCAAAAGAAAATTGTTGTGGAAAGTAATTTAATGTGATAGCCGAAGGGAAATGGTTTCGGCTAGTGACATAATGCCGAAGGGAAATGATTCCGACAAATTTTGAACTTTGTGATAATTTACTTGATGTATATATTTGAATTATTTAATGTATCAGATTGAACTACTTGATGTGCCTTATTCGTTTATTTTATATGTGAATTGATCATGTTGATATTTGTGATTGAAATGCCTAGTACTAGAGAGTAAATGATTTAATACTTACCCGTTGTGGAGATTTTACTATTGGTTTATGATCTTTGATCCATGTGACTTGAGTATTAAACAACTGTTAGGTTGGGCTGATTTTTGTGCAGATTGTAGTTTGAGGAGTTTGGTTGGGATGGAAAGGAGTATTCCATTCTAGCTAGGTTTCCTTGTTTATTTGGTACCGTGTTGGTGGTACTCACTTCTTCCTTCTTCACTTGTGTAGGTTCTGAGCCCGGATCCGTGTTATATTTTTCTTCTTCTCGTGACGTAGAGGCTCGTGTAAGGACTTGTGAGGTACATGCTCATCATCTTAATGGGTCCTCTTTTCCTTTTATTATGTTTTGTTCTATTTGAAAAGCAAAGACATTTAAGAGATTTATTTATTTCTTGAATTTTGTACTTAAATTAG